>JXTB01000579.1:101075-211925 GCA_002914805.1 Parasponia andersonii | reverse complement strand
TCCTGAATGCCACCTCGTGCTTACCTGGAGACGATAAATAAAATGCTATAAATAAGTCCTAGACATTGAATTAAGCCTATTTGACGTGTTAAACACACAGTGAATTGGGCTCTGAAAAACATGAAAGATGCATTTTACCGAAAAACTACCATTGACTAAGTTATCAATAAGTACAATCTTGATGCATGTGCACATAGTATTGCTTTCATAATTATATTCTTTGTTCTTTTAGCACACCGAGCTCTCTCTTTAATGATATTGAACCTTTACACTGCATTGGGATACTTCGATAATCATTAGTGTAATAACATGTATGTAAATGCACATAACATAATGAATGAGTATGTTACTACAAAACTAGTATAAACGACTTCTAGATGCCTAATATGCAATTAGAACATAATTATTATTGGCTTAATATGCATGTGAGAACCTTGGGCACCACACTATATCTTTACGAATATTAATCCTAAGTGGTTCTAATTTTAGTTCAAACTTTTTTTTTTTTTGCTTTTAGGTACTCTTTTACTCTTGTATGTGAGTATCGCAAAGCTTGGAACTTATACCTTTTGATTAATAAATTGAGACAACTCTTAGAAGACTCCATAAAGAGAAGGTTCAAGCTTCATCTAGTGGTGCTAACATGGCCGAGAAAGGGCAAAATATTGGAGAGCAACCAAATGGGGGTGAACCAAGGTTGTTGAGAGATTATTCCGAGCCATTAGTGGATGTTGTCCACATTAGAATTCGGAGGCCAACAGTGTAAGCTAACAACTTTGAAATCAAGTTGACAATCATCCAAATGACCCAAACCTCAGTTTAATTTGGGGGTTCACCCTATGATGATCCTAACTCTCACATTGCGAACTTCTTGGAGATTTATGACACTTTCAAGTACAATGGAGTTAGTGATGATGCTGTATGTCTTAGGCTCTTTCCTTTCTCACTCTGGGATAAGGGAAAGAGTTGGTTGTCTTCTCTACCATTAGACTCTGTCACAACTTTGTTTCTATTATATAAGTTTGATTCATATATTATTATTGGCTATTATATTTGTTTCCAAGGAAAGAGCCACTATACAGGAAATCATGCCATGGGGTAAAGGTTAGACTAGCCAATTTAGGGGTAATCAAGAGAATGACAAAGGTACAACTTTACATTGATTGGCTGAGTTAGTAGAGAGACATACTCAATAAATTGAGCGACTTATAGAATGAGATTAAAGGAGAGGAATAATTACAAGTATCTAGACAAGATACTCACTAACTAACTTTTGAAAGGTTTAGAAAAAATAAACCTCCAGCTTTTGAGGGTGAAACTAATCTTTTTTTAGCTGAGGAATGGATTCAGAGTTTGGAGGGTATCTTTGAATATATAGGAATCCCTCAGGAGAAAAATGTTTCTTGTGCTACTTATATATTCCAAATGGGTGTGAGGCATTGGTGGGATTCCATGAAGTCAACCCTTGATATTAACAGATTGACTTGGGAGATATTTAAGGAATCTTTTACAAAAAGTATTTTAGTGAAGCTCATCGATTGGCAAAGATAGTCATGTTTACTAATTTAAAGCAGGATAGCAAGTCTCTGTGTGACTACATAAAGAAATTTGATGAGCAATCCCATTTTGCTCCTCATATGGTTGATACTAATGAGCTAAAAGTAAATCAGTTTTTATAGGAGCTTACAGCATAAATATATAGGGATATGAAAATGTCTATAGCAAAAAGTATGCCTGACATAAAAGTTGCAGAGAAAGCCCCTGAAGCAAAAAAAGCTGATCTAAAGGTGGTAAAAGTATTAAAAATTAGAAAAAAAAAATATAAACATAGCAAGGCAAAATGAAAATTTTAGAAAAAGTACTCAACCAGGGTTTAATGGGGGCAAAAGAAAATTCCCACAAGGTTAAAGAGAAAGACAAGATACTTTAAAGTGCCGAGCAACAAGTTAACAAATGTAGTCTAATTCAAATCATAAAGTTATATATCTTAACTGTGGAGAGCCTCATAAAGATGAATGTTTTTTGGGTAGTGGAGCATGCTATATGTATGGCAAGACATGATATTTTTCCAAGGTGAACAAAAGAAAGTTCCAATTTATGTATTTACCATGCCTGTGACATATTCTAAGGCTGATCTATCAATTATAACAAGTGAGATTTCTCTCTTTGATATCCTCATAAATACATTAATAGATTTAGGAGCTACACATTTATTTGTATCACTAGTATAAGTGAGAAAATTGGATAGATCACCTGAAATTTTGAATTTAAGATATTGTGTAACTATTCCATCTAAGAAGGTGCTATATTCTAGTCAGGTTTTGAGAGCACATCCAATATAGATAGATAGTAAAGAGTTGTGGACAAACTTAATAGTGTTAGATATGAAAGATTTTGAGGTGATTTTGGGTATGGATTGGTTATCTAAATATCATCCTAGCATTGATTGTAATGGTAAGAGAGTAGTATTTCAGCCACTCGGTAAATAAAATTTTACTTTCCTTGGGCATTCTAAGAAGAAAATGGTACCAATTATTTCAATGATAAAAACAAATAAGTTACTTAAGAAATAATGTACTGGTCATTTAATAAATATAATAGATACTAGAGAAGAACTAAAGAAGAAGCCAGAGGAAGTACCAGTGGTTAATGAATTTCTAGAGGTATTCCCAGAAGATCTATCAGGATTACCACCTGATAGAGAGATAGAGTTTATTATTGACTTATTACCTGGTACAACTCATATTTCTAATGTACCATATAGAGTGGCTCCAGCAGAGTTGCAGGAATTAAAGGTACAATTACAGGAGCTTTTGGATAAGGGTTTCATATACCTAAGCCTTTCATTATGCTCTAATTTTGTTTGTAAAGAAGAAAGTTGGGACTTTGAGGCTTTGTATTGATTATTGAGAGTTAAATAAGGTCACAATCAAGAATAAGTATCCTCTTCCTAGAATTTATGATTTGTTTGTTTAGTTACGAGGAGCTTCAATATTTTCCAAGATTGATTTAAGATCAAGATACCATCAATTGAAGATTAAGAAAGAAAAAAATTCCTAAGACAGCTTTCAGAATGAGATACAGGTACTAAGAGTTCTTAATGATGCCTTTAAGTTTAACTAATGTCCAGTTGCTTTTATGGACATATGAACATAGTATTCAAGGATTTCTTGGATAATTTTGTTACAGTATTCATTGATAACAATTTGATATCGATAAGTATTTAATTCACTCACAAATCAAGTATCATTCAGCTCAAATAGTTGTAAGTTCACAAGCATTTATGTTGGTTTCATGTGCTTTTGCTTTATTTTTTTAGTTCTTATTAATAAATAAGAATCAAGATAAATTAGGGCATAATATGGGTATTTCAACCATTTTGAATGAAATTTGAGTCCAATACAAACACAACATAATAAAAATCAAGCGAAATAGAGCTAAAATGAAAAACGGAGCCATTCGGAAGAAAAGCTGTCATGTTGAGTTCCAGAGCCAAGAGCGATGCGTCACTATAATAGTAGCATTGTGGTACTACCTGAAAAGTAGACTTCCTGAGGCTAGAGCACCGTGGTGCTTGTCATAGAGTGCTGCAGTGCTACCAGTGTCCTGAAGCACATTTTTAGCAAGTTTTTAGAGCCAATCTGGACCCTTAATGCTATCTGATCGAATGGTTGACATTCCATCCAACCTAGGTTACCTTGGAGCCCCTTAAATACGTTCTCAAGTCTCCATTTTATGTGTGGAGAGTTGGAGAGTAAATACAACAAAGAGAGTCCAAAAATCTTAGAGAAGGAGGAGCTTTGAGTAAAAATCTTAGAGAGGATGCTTGAGAGAGTGATTTGAATAGATTGAAGCTTGAAGTTCTACCTCTATAAAAGAGTTTTTCTCATCTTTTTTCTCACCCTAGTCTCATTTGAATTTTGTATTATACTTTATTTATGAATATGTTTGGATATATGAAATTCTTATTGAGATTAGTATTAGATTCTCCTATGTTGAATTAAATGTTATATGCTGGGGGTATGATGTAACATAGAATTTGATTCTATATCTTGATATCTAATATGTTCTTTGATGTTGTTTGTGAATTTATTTATGCTATTATGCTTAATTCTTCTCAAATAATTAGCTACTAGTTGGATGATTTGGTTTCTAGAAACAACCATAGGATAGTATATTCTAAGATTTGTAGAGTTTGAGAGAATCTATAGTTCCTTTAAAGCCATGATCAAAGAACTATTGAATATAATGAATTCTTAATTTCTAGGTTTAGAATAAGGATACTGAAACTGAGATTTCGGAATAATTTCACTCGGCACTCGAGTGAAGGAGTAGAAATATTTTCAGATTCTTGGCTTATAAACTAGGAATAATTGATTTGAATACAATTGGTGATCAAAAGATATAGTTGATAGTTAGGTGAATTCAATCCCCTAGTAAATTTATGCATAGAGTTTCCATATTTTATTTTTGTATTTATGTTTATATTTGTATAAATTCACTTAGTTTGGTTGTCTAGATAAAGTCAGGTCACGAAAATTCCGGTAATTAACGATAATTTAATGTACAATTCCTTGTGGGATCAACAACTCTACACTTGTTATTTTATTACTTAATTACGACCCATGCACCTACAGTTATTTTACATATATGTATTTAGTGTAACAAGTTTTTGGTGCCATTGCTAGGGAATTAATCTTTTAGATTGTTGTTGATATCGAGAGTAAGTTACTTGATTTTAATTTAGGCATTTATTTTCATTTTTAATTTTTATTTTTAAATGTTTGTTTTGTGAGGTACTTAGTGATATTAGATCAATAAGCCCTCTTATGGTTTGCTCAATGAGACTTGGAGCTATTTTATTATGTATGGTGGAGATACAAGGAGTTGCTCACACTATGTACAAATCATGATTTATCCTTGGAGTATCAAATACAAAATTTCCTCAACAGCCTTCGGCTCAAAACAAGAATGTGAGTGGAAAGAGGAAACGGTACCACCTCTATCCACCAATTATCCACGAATGAAGCTTATTGATTGTTGGAAGACATGAACGACTTTGACTATCGGAGTTGGAATTATCTATCAAGCTACCTCAGTTTGGAAGATAACTCTAACATTTCATCGCCATGGTGTAATACTCAATATCACCAAGCAAAGCCTTCTCCCGACCCTGGGTATCTTTTTGTATAATTTTCAGAGGAGACAAGACATCGCCATGAGAAGTGGGAGAGAGAGGAAACCATTCTTAACTTACAAATTGAGTCTCATTATGTCTCCCTTGAGGCCATGACAAGGATGTTGGCTATGATTAATGCACATACCACAAATAATGATGAAAGCCATTATGGGGATGTGTTAAGTCCATAAAATTGGAGTTATCTAGTACTAACTTACCTTAACTTTTGCTATGATATTCTCTATATTAAGTTGTTTTAAAATTTTTCTTGTTGTTTTGCTTATTTGTTCACCTAAAAGAATAAAACAAGGGTGTTTGATATGAATTGAGGAGAATTTGTGCCTCACAAATAGGTCTTTCAAATCATTAGATTCAAATTTCAATCCAATACAGTTGTAAAACAACAAAAATGACGCAAATCGGACCTTAAACAAAGAAATGGCACCACCCCCTGCATCCTGAGACAATAATTGACTGTTGAGATCAATTTTTTGATGATCCAAGAGTCCAAATTCAGCATTGCTTAAGTTTGCACCAACCACCTCTTTAAAACCCTATCCTTGGAGTTCAAAGAGGTATGTTGGATTAGAGAAAAAGGGATGGAGGCAGCCATGGAAGAAGAAGAAGAAGATAAGCTCCAATACTCCATTTCTTGATTTTTTCCATAACATCAACAACATTCTTTGTTCATAATATTTTCTCTTCATTTTCTTCAGAGGTTTTCTTTATATTTTTCATATTTAGAAAGTAGCATAGTTGAGAAAAAATCTTTGAGGGAGGATTCATGAGAGTAAGAACTACGTTTGGAGGAGGAGGATTGACAACCTTCATGAATATCTTCAAGCTCTTCAAAGAGGGAGAATTCTTAAACTCTTTTCTCTTTCATACTTTGTATTTCTTGAATTCATTGTATAAAAATGTTATTTTTCTCAATTTAGATTATGAACTAAATTCCTTTTTGTCTACTTTTACTATGTGAACAAACTAAATATTTTGTATTTGCTTATTTCTCTTCTATCGTTAATAGAATCCATTGTTGAATTATTTGTTTTATCTTATGCTTATTGCTTTTATTTAATTGATCACTAAACAAATTTTTAAGTAAAACCATTATGAACTTGGGAAAGGGAATTTAGGTTTGGATATAGGCAGAATAACATAAGATTACCTAGTTTGGAGTAAGTTTGCATAGGATAGGAATATACTTATGCGACTTGTGCAACCTTTATATGAGAATAACTAAACTTAATAAATCTAATTAATTTATGTTAGGAGTAACATCTTAGATTGTCTAGGTATTTTCACTTATGTCTTGTAAACGAGTTTGTGAATACATTTGAATTCTCAGTTGACAACTCTAGTGGATTAATTAATGTAAGAGGGAAATTGATAAATTGTATATTTAAAGGAAGGTTGGAGAATTAGTAAATCTAGACATTTTTCTTATTACTTACTTTCATTTATTTTACATGTTAGTTTAGTTGTTTTGTTTCATTTCTTCAAAATCTTTATTTCGGTTATTTGGATAAAGTTAGGATTGACCAATTTTAATACTTAGCTTAGACTTAGTAATCAATCCTCGTAGGTTCGACACTCTAACTCCTAAATCTATATTACTTGTGACCGTGTGTACTTGCACGAAAGTGTGTGAGTATAATTTATAGATGCACATTCCAACCAACAAGTTTTTGGCATTGTTGCTGGGGATTGAAACACTATTTTTTTATTAATGTCAATACCAATCAATTCTAATTTTACTTCAAACTTTTCCTTTTTTTACTTTTTTTTTGTTTTTTTTGTGAGGTTCATGATGCCTACTAAGGTAAGATTTCACCAAAGCCTCACAATATTTTCCCAACACAGCTTGGAACCTTTACACATGGTTTGGGAAAGATTCAAGATAAGGCTTAGTAGAGAATCCGACCATGACTTACCCAAGTGGTACCAACTCCAAGAGTTTATGAAAGGTTTGAATCCTACTAGTAGGAGTTGGGTGGAAGCTAGATATGGCTTCTCGATTTGTAAAGAGAGACCTGAAGATGAAGCCTACCAAATGAGGGAGGATATGGTAAAGTTGGATTTTGAATGTTTTTATTTTGAAGACTCTTCAAGGGAACTTGAAGAAGAAGAGCCACAAGACATGTTGGTGGTTGAGAAGTCTAAGGGAAGTCCAAGAAACCAACGATTTAGCCACATTATTGTTCTACATGAGTATACCACCAATGGAGTCTTATTTGCCATTAGAGCCACCATCTCAATGCTATACTTTCTACAAGCTTAAACTGAAGGTAAAATTTCCCTTTGAAGCCGATCATTTGAAATCAAGTCTTTTTGGAATTATGAGTAATCATTGTCTATACTCGGTCATGCTTGAGGACCATTGCATCAAACACCCATTCGTGGTGATGTATGCCACATTTTATAGGTGATAACTGCTCTTTGATGAGTGTTCACTTGAGTCAAGCCAAAGACGATAACTCAAGCGCTTCTTGGGAGGCAACCCAAGTGTTAACTTTTACATGTTTGTGTGCTATTTTCCATGTTTGTGTTGTATGCAATCCAAGGACTTGGCACCACCTTAAGGAGATCAAGCCTCATGGCTATGTGCCAATGAGAGGAGTATCCCTAATCTCATTCTTTTGTTCTTTAATCTTCTATTTAGCATGCTAAGTTTGGGGGAGATAGTAAACCTTGTTGGATTGTACTTGTGCTTATTTGTTTATTTGTTACTGTGCGTTTATTTTCTTAGTTGTGTTATTGTGTGTTTGGATAAATAGAGGTATTTTGTGCTTTCTTTGGAAATTATCTAATTCCAATGATATGAATCTGGAGTGAATTGATACATAACTTTTTGAAAAATGTGGACATTGGCTTAGTCTTATGGATAATTCCTATGTTAGTTCTATTTTGACTGTGAAAGTCAATATTGAGCATAAAGCCTTGATCTTTGATTTGTGCATAAATCTAGAGAATGCTTATGTGAATATGACATTTTGATAATCTCACAAGTGCTAGAATTTGCTTGATAATCTATTGAGGCAAAATCCTAGATAACCTTTCACTAAGGAAAAGATTAGGCAATCTTTGGACCATTTGAGCCTTTCAAGCTAACCATGATATATTTATCCCCAATACACCCATTTTGAGCCTTGTAAGTCTTTTATTCTTCAGCCATATATATATATTAGCCGAGCCTAAAATAATGTCAGTGAACCTTTATCCCTTGAGCATATTGATTTTTTTATTGAATTATTTTGAGCTATGCTATGTTATGGGAGGATGGGTAGAGTGATATTGTAAAAAAAACCAAAAAAACACAAGAAAAAGACAAAAAAAAAAGAGAGAGTTGCACACTTGTCCATGAAAGAAAATTAGTTTAGGGGTGTGCAACTCAACAATAACAACAAAAAAAGAATAAGTGTTTGGCCATGTGTTGATGGAAGAAAAAGAAATTTTGATTTTATTGGTGTGTGTGTGTGTGAAAGAATAGAACTACATGAGTCCTAGAGTTAATGTACTTAAGAGTGATTTGAGCTCACTTTACCTAAATTATCATACCTTTACCTAAGCCAACATTATAATCTTAATGAAGACCTTTTGGTCCTTGGTGTTATGTTTATCTATATTAATGGAGATATATTTGAAAAGCAAACTTATGGAACTTGATTATTACCTTTGAGATTTTGTGTTTAATGTATCTTTGCATGAATTTATCCGAATTTTACACGACGATAGGAGAAAGGCATACACACATACATGGAAAATCCAATTTGAAATAGGACGTGCTCTTAGGTTATTCTTAATACCTAGCCAATATTTTCACTTTTCTTCAAGTTTTGTTATTATGTGAGTATTGAGGTACCAATTGGAAATCATCAGTGTCGACATAATACCTCTTGTGTGTTTCTAAGTGTTTTTCTTTTTCTTTTGCTTGAGAAGTAGCAAAATCCTAAGTTTGGGGGTGTGTTAAGTCTATAAAATTGGATTTAACTAGTACTAATTTACCTTAAGTTTTGTTATGTTCTTGTTTATATTAAGCTTTTTTAAGCTTTTTCTTGTTGATTATATGTTTTGCTTGTTTGTTCACATAGGAGAATAAAACAAGGGTGTTGATGTGAATTGAGATGAATTTGTACCTAAAAAATGGGTCTTTCAAATCATTAGAATTGAATCTCAATTCGATACGGTCGTAACACAATGAAAATGATACAAATCAAAGCTCAAACGAAGAAATAGCACCATCCCCTGTATCCTTAATCAATAATTGATGGTCGAGATCAATTTTTTGATGATCCAAGGGTCCAAATTTAGCCTGACTTAGGTTTGCATGAGTCACCTCTTTAAAACCCTTTCTTTGGGCTTCAAAGACGCATGATGGGATAGAGAGAAAGGGATGAAGGCAGCCATGGGAGGAGAAGAAGAAGAGGAGGAAGAAGAAGAAGATAAGCTCCAATACTCCACTTCTTGGTTTATACCATTTTCTTATGAGGTTTTCTTTGTATTTTTCATATTTAGAAAGTAGTGTAGTTGAGAGCAAATCTTTTAGAGAGGATTCAAGAGAGTAAGAACCAAGTTTGGAGGAGGAGATTGACAACCACTATGAAGACTTTCAAGCTCTTTAAAGAGGGTGAATTCTAAAACTCTTTTTTCTTGGATACTTTGTATTTATTGAATTCATTGTATGAAAATATTATTGTTCTCAATTTATATTATGAACTGAATTCCTTTTTGTCTACTTTTACTATGTGAACCAACCAAATATTTTGTATTTGCTTATTTCTCTTCTTTCAATAATAGAATCCATTGTTGAGTTATTTGTTTTATCTTATGGTTATTACTTCTATTTAATTGATCACTAAATAGATCATTGAGTGAAACCTTTATGAACTTGGGAAGGGGAATTTAGGCTTGGACATAGGTAGAATAACATAAGATTAACTAGTTTAGGATAAGTTTGCATAAGATAAGAATATACCTATGCGACTTGTGCAACCTTTGTGTGAGAATAACTAAACTTAATGAATCTAATTAATTTATGTTAGGAGTAACATCTTAGATTGTCTAGGTATTTTCACTTATGTCTTCTAAAGGAGTTTGTGAATATATTTGAATTCTTGGTTGACAACTCTAGTGGATTAATTGATGTAAGAGGGAAATTGAGAAATTGTGTATTTAAAGGAAGGTTGGGGAATTAGTAAATCAAGACATTTTTCTTATTACTTACTTTCATTTAGTTTACATGCTAGTTTAGTTGTTTTGTTTTATTTCTTCAAAATCTTTATTTCAGTTATTTGGATAAATTTAGGATTGACCAATTTTAATACTTAGCTTAGACTTAGTAATCAATCCTCGTGAGTTCGACACTCTAACTCCTAAAACTATATTACTTGTGACCGTGTGTACTTGCACGGGAGTGTGTGAGTATAATTTATAGATACACATTCCAACTAACAGAAGCCGAGCACAAGCGTAAGGATTTTGGGTTTGTTTGATGATGACAATTCATGTGAAGAAGAGATTTAAGAGTAGACCGAGGTGGAAGAATCATTAGACAATACTTGTGAATCTTCACCCTTCGAGATCTAAATCATCATGCCACCACCATTTGTCAAAGATCACATATATGATGATCCTATATGACCAAAATCTTTTACCTCATCGCTAGTACCATTTATTCAAGCCCACCACATATATGTATCAGTGCCTAATCAAGTTGAGTGTACGAGCTGATCACTTCCATATATTACCAAGCTTGAGGGCGTTCAAAAACAAGACTCCTATATTATGTTGTATGACATGTCTTATAGGCAAAAGTTATTCCTTGACGAGCTTCATGTTAAGTCCATAATAATGAAGTTATCTAGTGCTAATATGCCTTGAGTTTTGCTATGTTCTTTTTTATATTAAGTTGTTTTAAGTATTTTTCTTGTTGTTTTGATGTTTTGTTTGTTTATGTTGGTAAGAGAATGAAACAAAGGTGTTTGATGCAACATAATGTGAATTTTTGACTCACAAATGGGTTTTTTAAACTATTAGGATCGAAGTTAAATCTGATACAGTCATAATAAAATGAAAATGAGGCAACTCGAAGCTAAAACAAAGAAATGGTGCACCCGGGAAGCTAAGGCACCAAATCAATGGAATAGTGGTGCTGGGGTACCAAAAAGTGGCGCCACATTGCCAAATCTTGGGGATTTTTGGCACTGCAGTGCCATTTATCATCTACATCCTAGGTTAATAATTAATAGTCGAGATCAACTTTTTGATGATCCAAGGGTCCAGATTGAACCTGCCTTAGGTTTACATGAGCCTCCTCTTTAAAACCCTATCTTTGGGGTTGAAAGAAGCATGTTGGGATAGAGAAAAAGAGAGGGAGGTAGCCATGGAAGGAGAAGAAGAAGATGAAGAATAAGAAGAAGATATGCTCCAATCCTCTATTTCTTGATTTCCTCCATAATATCAACACTATCCTTTGTTCGTACTGTCACGACCCAAAACTCGGGCTAGTGGCAGAAGGGAAATTTCACAAAGGTGGGAAATTCCTTAATTTATTTGAAAAGTGTCAAAAGTTCTAGTTTCAGTCCATTTAATTAAAATATTCGAAATTCTATCCCGTGAACCACTCCCACAGTTCGTATACACCACCAAACATAAATTGAACAATTTCTTAAAAACATAAAATTAATTTTAAAAAAAAAACCAAACCCCGCATCATCATCATTCACAACAGATGTCCAATATCAGAATGGCATGCATAAGTTTGCAGACAAAATAGAAAGCAGTAATCTTGGTTCAATGCTAACACAAAATCCAAATAGTCCAAAGACTATGACAACAGACTCCTAGCATTACCAAGAGGCGAACTGCAATCAGGATGACCTCTTACTCCTCTTGATCACCAAGATCGCACTGGACACCACCTGAGGAGGAAGGTAGGGGGGTGAGCATATAATGCCCAGTAGGAAAATAGTTACCTCGGGGAAAAACAGTTCAGTGATGGGAATCTCCTGTATGGTTAGTTCAAATCCAAAACATACACACACGTATATATATATAATCCAGACCGGGAGCCAATATATATAACAGTGTAATTAAAACCATCACTCCATATGCACATGACACAAATCAACCCATACCCATGAGCTCACATCCTCTCATCTGTGGAAACCCAGGATGATGGCACTAAGTGTACCTAATAGCCTGCCTGATACCTAAGCCCATAACCGAAGGGGACATCCATGTGTCGCCTACCAAACCTGGAGGGGCAACCGAATTGCCTACACCTGCCAAATGGGGAGGTAATCAGAAGTAACAAGACCTTGCGCAAGTTTACGGACTTTCACCAATGGTGGGGCATGTAGCACCACACTGTAAAACCCACGATGCTAACATGGTGCTCATGTAAGATCCTATGACACGTGCAATACAGAACTGAAGTGTAAAAACTATTGTACTCTGGTTTTTCAATAAAACATGCATAATAGGGTTTTATAGAAAAACGGGCAGCAGAACGGCCCTATTTTTGATATACCCAAAATAATCTGCACACAGCAAATTCCTAGAGCAGTACAGTATATATCGTATAACCAGATTCCATCACATATAATTCAAATCATTAAAAATATGCTTGTTCTTATATGTTGCAGAAAATAAGTTTTAACTCGAAAATGGTATAAAACGAAGGTAACTAAACCCCTACCTCAACAGAATAGCGACACCACGCTATTAGGTCCTTAAAATGTCGTTGACGATTGCCCGGAGGGTCAGGAACCAATTCCAAGCCCTCGATCGTCCGCGTGCGAAAAATCAACTCTCTCACCGGAGCTTCAATTCCACAAACGGACCTCTTCACTGAATTCCTAGCACCCAAAATAGCTAGGTTAGACATATAACTTGTCCAATTTGGGTCCGGGTCCACACCGGACCGGTGGCACGCAAAACGAGACAAAATCTCGACCGTCCGATCTTGATTTTTGTGCCGATCACCAAACTTCACAATATATATATATCAAACTTCTCCATTTTCCGAGTACATTCCAAAAATGCAATCAAAAAGACAATCCAACGGTCGGATCGAAAACTAAAATTCAAAAACTCAAAATACTCAAAAATGGCAATTTTTNGGGGGGGGGAAACGTGAGGGAGGAGAGAGAGAGAAGATATAATCTGATTTTTTTTTCTGGTCAAAAGACCATTTTGCCCTTTAAAAAATGGGTTTTTACACGTACCATCTTTTCTTTGTTTACTCGTGACTATTTAATTGTATTTTCTATATTTAGTGAGTGATATTATTGAGAGTAAATATTTAAGAGAGAAATCAAGAGAGCAAGAACCAATCTTGGAGGAGGAGATTGACAACCTCCATTAACACCTTTAAGCTCTTCAAAGAGGGGGAATTCTAAAACTCTTTTCTCTTTGATATGTTATATTTCTTGAATTCATTGTATGAAAATATTACTGTTCTCAATTTATATTATGAACTAAATTCCTTTCTGTCTAGTTTTACTATGTGAACCAACCTAATATTTTGTGTTTGTTTATTTCTCTCCTCTTTTATCCATTGTTGAGTTATTTGTTTTACCTTATGCTTGTTCCTTCTATTTAATTGATCACTAAATATATTGTTGAGTGAAATTTCTATAAACTTGGGAACGGGATTGGAGATTTGGACTTAGGTAAAACAACATAAGATTACCTAGTTTGAGGTAAGTTTGTATAAGATAGGAATATACCTATATGACTTGTGCAACCTTTGTGTGAGAATAACTAAACTTAATGAATCTAGTCAATTTATGGTAGAAGTAACTGTAACACCCCCTAGTTTAACCATATTATCATATACAGTCAAACTATGAAGTATTATTCTTTCTTAAACATTATCTTTTGTTTTGATAAAAAGGTGGGCAATTTTTTTTTGAACTTTCTAGAACTTTAGGACAAAAGAAACTGCATGGCATTTCTTGTTAAAAGTGTCTGTACAAAATGAACAATCAAAAGAGGTTTTCACCAGTCGATTTTGCCATCAGCAGTAATCTTTACATTACACCAAAATATCTCAAAACAAAAAAATGTCGCCCACAGGTCAAGCTCGTCTACATCTGTATGATTACGGCGACAAAAGGCAAGCCAGGCAACCAACTAGTCAACACCAAAATGTGCCTCCTCATCTGCATCACAAGACTAAAATGAGCTAAAGCTCAGTAAGTAAAAACTATGCATGCTTATGTATACTTTAAAATCTCGTAAAGTTCCCATTGTACCCTTTTCTTTCTTAAACATTTTAGTTCATGTATTTTTCTTAAAACTTATTCATAATTGGGCCCCTTAGAGCATTGCTAGTCCCGTAAGTCGATAAGCCGTGATAACATTGGGCGGAAACTCTGGCCAAGAGTAAAAAATAAGGTGCGACCGTCGTGTGAGGTTTTTGAAAACTCCTTCCCTTATCAAAGGGGCATCCCACACCGCGCTAATATTGTCCCGCTTCAACGAGATACATCATAAGATCCGCAAGTCCCGCTTCAACAGGAGAGTCTGCATCAATAAACTTACCTACCCAGCTCCGATAGACTAGCAATTGCCATTAAAATTTATCTTATAAAATTGGTACAACGGTACTCACTTTTAAATATTCTATAATGAAATTCTGAATTTGCATGTAAGACGTGCCATGCATATGCCATTTTGTAACTTTCAATAATAAGTAAATTTCACATAATGACATCTTCCATGTAATTCTTCTGACACAGTTGTAAGTCTTTACTTACCTCGTGACTTGAATAGGAATTAATAGTGAAAAGAGTCAATATCCTCTAGAGATTGGTGTGCTAATCACCTGTCATTAATTACTATTATTCAAGATGCACATTTTACAAAAAGAATGCATTAAGATATTTGAACAATACCGAAATCAAAACTTTCACCAATTTAGGGAACTTAATCTTAAACTGACTCAAGAGTGTATAAATCACTTAAGGCACTTGGTAGTCAATAACTAGCATTGAAAAACTGTTCAAAAGTATTTAAAATATGAATGCTAGTTCATTAGCACAAAATGATCCAAAATGGCACATAATTTTGTAAAAACAAGTCCATTTGCTCCTAAATGGTGCCATTTCATTTTAAAAACATTTGGACAGCACCTCCCCTATTTTAGGGACATTCCCACATGATTAAAATAATGGTTTTAAACCTGCCATAACAATTAACAATCCAATTCCCACATATACACATCAAAGAGGATCATTTCGAACAACCTAAGTGCATTTGAATTCCTTTCAATCTTTTACAAAGTTTAAATGACTTTTACACTTGTGTGCCATCATAACCAGCCATCAAATAAGTGTAATAACTAGTAGAATCATTAAAATATATACTATAAGTTTAAGAAATCAGATTACAAACATGGAAAACTTAATCTACCACACATGAAAACACTTAAATCCATAAATAGCAATCTTTGGGGCCTTAGGTTTAACTTTAATCCTCCACCGAAATTTAATGTTTCAAGTGATATATAAGGTTCCGAGGATCATTATTCAGCAAATAATTGCTTTGGTTTAAGGGCTAACATAAAAGAAATTAACTATAAGTTCAAAATCATACATAATGCTCACTTTGACTAGTTTGAGCTTTTGTTAGATTTCTTGCCTTCTACCTCCCCCAAACTGATTTTCAAAGCTTAGAATTAGATTTTTAGACTTAAGAAGACCTTAAGAAACCATTATTTAAGTGGGAACAAGAAGAGAATTGAAATTAAAAGACAAGACTTAGAAAGAAGAACTTAATAGAATTACCTTGACTAGTTTTGGTGTATCTTGCTTTCTAGAGCTCCAACTTGAGTTCTACCACTTGGAAACTCTTGGAGATGGTTAAGGGAAGTTGAGAGAAGTGTAAAAAGGTATTGGAGAGGCTCAGGTCGTGGCTGGAGAGAATGACCAGATTTGGTCAAAAAATCAATACTTAAAGGCTAAGAATGGCATAACTTAATTCTAAGGGGTATTTTAGGTATTTTTCTCATTACCTTCCATGTGTCAAGCTCTAAAACATCCTTAGCATACTCACCATATTGCTGTTCCATCCTATACACCCAAGTGTAGACCAAAATGGTGAAACCTAGCTTAGAAAGTGAAATCTAGTGATACTTTGACTTATGATCCTATATGGCCAATCTTATTCTAATTTGGTGGAACCTAGCCCCATAACCAATCATTAAACATAAAAAGAAAGTACATTAGACTCTAATTGATAATGCAAATAAAGTATAATTGCCCAATTCATAGAATGCACAAAGATGACATTACGGGATTAAGCTGAATCTAAACTAGCTTAGTGTAATTAAACACAGTTCAGTATAATGACTGTCATCTCGTGCTTACCTGGAACGAACATTTTTTAAAATGCTAGAAATAAGTCCTAAACATTAAATTAAATCTATTTTATTGGCTAAATGCACAGTGAATTTGGTTCGGAAAAGCATGAAAGATGCATTTTACAGAAAAACTACTATTTGACTAAGTTATCAATAAGTACGATCTTAATGCATGTGCACATGGTATTGCTTTCATAATTATATTCTTTGTTCTTTTAGCACACCGAGCTCTCTCTCTGAGGATATTGAACCTTTACATTAGATTGGGACACTTCGATAATCATTAGTGTAATAACATGTATGTAAATGCACATAACATAATGAATGAGTATGTTACTGCAAAACTAATATTAACGACTTCTAGATGCCTAATATGCAATTAGAACATATTTATTATTGGCTTAATATGCATGTGAGAATCTTGGGCATCACAGTAACATATTAGCTTCTCTAGATATTTTCACTTATCTCTTGGAAAGGAGTTTATGAATATATTTGAATTCTCGATTGACAATTCCAGTGGATTAATTAATTCAAGAGGAAAATTAGGATATTGTGTGTTTAAAGTATGATTGGAGAATTAGTAAACCTAGACATTTTTCTTATTGTTTAATATTTAGTATTGAATTAGAAATCAATCCTCATCGGTTTGAGACTCTACTTCCATATCTATATTATTTGTGAATGTGTGCACTTGTACGGGAGTGTGTAATTTTATAGTTGCATATTCCAACCAACGCTTCACCAATTTGTACATGAATAAGCCTGAAATACAAATTATGAAGAGGAGTCTCACACCACCTTTGCCAACCTTAGTAGGAGACGAGAATGTCTCGCCTCCTGTGTACATGTTCTTTTCCCTTATGCTTATATTAAATATTTAAATTTTGAGAACTTTGCAATATTAAGTTTAGGGGTGAAAATGCTTATTCATCAATTATTTGTTAGGTATACCTTGCGTGTGTATTTATAGTTATGACTTTTCTTCTTATGAGTTAGTTTCTTTGGAAAATATTTTATTTATTTTTGTTTTCTTTTACTTGTTTGAATAAGTTGTGAGCTTTATGGAGATGAGATAACTCGTTATTGATAATGAGTTTAGTTTCTAAATGTTCTTTAGGTCTTTTGAAATTCAATTCATTGAAATTATCCATGTGCTTGACTCATATTAATTGAACCTCATTCTTGATTCTACACATTTAAGCACAATAATCATAATCACTTGACTCTTTGAGCTTTTGGAGAACACTTGTGTGCATTAAATAGGTACTGATATCTCATGAATTCTAGAACCCATTTGAGTGAAGCTTGAGATAAAATTCTATGTTAGGTGTCATTGGAGAAATGATTTAGGCCATCTTTAGACCGTTTGAGCTTTTCAAGCTAACCGCGATACATTAATCCTATTTTACTTTTTGTTTTCTACCACATTTTAGCGAAACCAAAATAATGACCACCAACTTTTATCCTTTAAGCATGTTGATTATTATAAAGAGTTAATTTGTGTTATGGTCATGTTTGGAGAAAGGGTAGTATTATGAAATATTAAAAAAAGTTTAAAAAAAACAAAAAAAAAAAAGAGAAGGGAAGAACTTAATGAAAAATTTGTGTCCTTACCCTCTATTTTATTTTTCAACATTGAAGACAATATTAATTTTGAGTTTGAGGAGAGAAGTTTTGATTTTCACCCTTTGGTCTTATTTTATATCTTTCTTTTCCAAAATAAAAAAGAAAAAAAATTCAGTAAATGTTTGGCAGTGTGTAGTAGAAGAGAAATTTAGTTAAAAAGAAGTGTAAGAGTGCTATTTGATATACCAAGAATAACTCTATAAAGGTCCTAGATTCATGTGTTTGTGGGTGATTGATATAGAGCAACATGAAAAATGGGCATATGGTAGTT
Organism: Parasponia andersonii; assembly: GCA_002914805.1. Lineage (NCBI taxonomy): Eukaryota > Viridiplantae > Streptophyta > Magnoliopsida > Rosales > Cannabaceae > Trema > Trema andersonii. The sequence continues at coordinate 193,478 of JXTB01000579.1, read as the reverse complement.
CCAAATTGTATCATATAGAGATCTTTCATTTTCTATCGAAATATACAATGCTATTTAAAGTTCATTTTATTAAGTGATATTGATTTTGCATACACTTACAAATTGAGAGTCTTGAGTGGAGTTAAAATAATGCTTAAAGTTGAAAATCTAGATAATCTCAATGTTAACATTTCCTTTAAGCTTTGGATATTTCGTGGCTTCAGAGATACTCGCACATTTTTTTGATTCAATACAAAACTCTTACTTTGTTGTCTTTATCATTAGTACTTGATTTGTGTTTTGCTTTTTGTTTTCTCGTTTTGTTTTGCTTGAGATTAAGCAAATATTCGAGTTTGAGGATATTTGATGAATGATTAATTCACTCACAAATCAATTATCATTCAGCTCAAATGTTATAAGTTCTCAAGCATTTATATTGGTTTGATGTGCTTTTGCTTTATTTTTATAGTTCTTATGAATAAATGAGAATCAAGACAAATTGGTGTCAAATATGGGTATCTCAACCATTTTTGATGAGATTTGAGTTCGATACGAACGCAATGCAATAAAAATCAGAATAATGAATCTAAAACGAAGAAACAATGCTTCTGGGAAGAAAAGCTATCATGCTGAGTTCCAGAGTCGAAAGCATCATGGCATTGTCTACGTAGCACTAGGGCACTGCCTAAAATACTGACTTCCAGAGGCTAGAGTGTCACAGTCCTACCTAGCACCCTGAAACACATTTTTAGTGAGTTTTTAGAGCTAATCTAGACCCTTGATACCATCTCATTGAATGGTTGATATTTCACCTAGCTTAGGTCACCTTAGAGAGCTCAAAATTTCTAGAGAGGAAGGAACTTGGTTCTAAAGTTCTTGGAGAGATTGAAGACTTGAAATTTTACCTCTATAAAAGAGTTTTTCTCATCCTCTTTCTCCTCCTAATCTTATTTGAGTTTTTTTATTGTGCTTGATTTATGAATATATTTGGATAATATGAAATTCTTGTTGAGATTAGTGTTGGATTCTCCTATATTGAATTACTTGTTATATGCTTGGGGAATTATGTAACTTAAATATTGATTCTATGTCTTGATTTCCAATATGTTCTTGGGTGTTGTTCTTGAATTTATTTTTGTTATTCCATGCTTAATACTTCTCAACTAATTAGCTGTAATATCCCCTAGCTTAACTACATGACTATGTAGGTCAAACTAGGAAGCATTACTCTTTTATAAACCATAACTTTAGTTTTGTTCAAAAATTTGAGCAAATTTAAACTTTTTAATCTCTAAAACAAAAGAACCTACGTGGTATTACTTCCTAAAAGTGTCTTTACAAACTATACAACCAAAAAGTCCTTATCCATTTATCTTACCATACGCAGTGATATTTACATCACACCAAAATATCAAAATACAACGAAAACATTGCCCATAAGTCAAGCTCGTCTATATCTATATGATCGTGGCGACAAGAAAGTATGCTAGCTAATTAACAACTCTATACCTCATATATCTCCCCATCTGAATCACAGAAACTAAATGAGCTAATGCTCAGTAAGTAAAATTCATGCATGCTCGTGAACATGTTTCATGCATAAACTTCACTGAAATTCTCATTGTACTCTTTCTTCCATAACTTTTTATTTTGATGCACTTTTCTTAAAAAATATTTCTTTATAGGGCCCTTGAGTACACTACAAAGTCGTAGCAGTCAGTAGGCCGTGCCCACCTATGCAGGAAGAAAACACATGGCCAATGCAAACCATATCTACCCAACGCAGAGATAATGCATCTCACATAACTTATAGTACAATGTTCAGTCCTTGCAGCTAGTAGGCTATGCCCACCTATGTGGGAAGGATACCTGTATAATCCATACCTACCCAATGTAGATAGACTAAACAATGCACTTAAAATATACCTCATAAAATCAGTATAATGGTACTACTTTATATCCAAAGCTTGGAAAACTTCACTTCCTAAAAAATCATGCTTAAATGATCATATCATGCTTATGTTTCTGTAAACTTTACAACAACAATATAAATAACATATAATTGAAATAATACACATAAGCATGTAGTAAAATATCTTATATCTACTATTGTTCTTGTGATACAGTTAAAATAAATCTTTACTTATCTTGTGTCCGGTAGAAAAGATAGTGGAAAAGGGTTAGTATCCTCTGTAGCAAGGTGTGTGGAAGATTTTATGTCAGTTTTATTACTAAAATGGTCACTATAATGTAAAATACTTAAAGAAAACAAGCACAAGACTGAATCACAACTTTTACAAAATAAGAAAGCCTAATCACAAAATGAACCAAAATGTCATCTACTTTCATAAAAACTAGTCTATTTGCTTCTAAATGGTACCTTTTGATTTTAAAAAAATTTGGACAGCACCTCCCTAGTTTTAGGACATCCCCACATGATTAAAAATATGGTTTAAGACCTGCAATAACAATCAACAATCCAATTCCAATATATATAACTCAAAGAGGATCATTTAGAGCAACCTAGGTACACTTGAATTCCTTTCGTTTTAGACGAAGTTTAAAACCACTTTTACACTTTCCTATTATGAAAAATAGCAACAAAACAAATATATTTACATAATGGGATCAAAAAAATATAGATTTCAATTTTATAAGATCAGATTACAAGTATGTAGAACTTATTCTAAAAATGGAAACACTTGAAAACACTTGAATCCACAAGTAGCAAACTTTGGGGCTTTAAGACTAACTTTAATCCTCCATTTAAATTCTGTATTTCCAGCCATATATAAGGTTTCCTTAGACCTTTATTCATCAAATAAAAGCTTTGATTCAGGAGCTAAAGCAATAAAAATAAATTACCAATTCTAAATTCTACAAAAAGCTCACCTTGACTAGTTTGAACCTTTGTTGAAGCTCTTGCCTTCTTCTTCCACAAAATTGATTTCTAAATCTTAGGAATTGATCTTAGGACTCAATAAGACCTACAGCAATCATTATTTAAGTGGTATCAAGTGGAGAATAGAAATAAGAAAGCAAAAGCTATGAAGGAGAACTAGTAGAATTACATTGACTAGTTTGGACCTATCTTGCTTTCTTGAACTCCAAATTGAATTCTACCACTTGGAAACTCTTAGATATGGATAAAGGATATTGAGAGAAGTATAAAAAATGGCTGGAGTGGTTCAAGTCATGGCTGAGGAGGAAGAGGAAAGAAATGACCAGATTTGGTCAAAAATCAATACTTAATGGCTAAGAAATGGCATAACTTAAATTCTAAGAGGTATTTTGGGTATTTTGCCCATTACTTTCCATGTATCAAGCTCTAAAACATCCTTATCATGCTCAACACATTGCTGGTCAATCCTATACACCCAAGTGTAGACCAACATGGTGAAACCTAGCTTAGAAAGTGAAAACTAGTCATACCTTGACCTATAATCCTATATAGCCAATCTTATTGTAATCTAGTGGAACCTAGCCCCATAACTAATCATTAAACATAAAAATAAGTCAATTAAACTCCAATTAATAATGCAAACTTATTATCAATTCCTAATTATTACAATGCACAAAGATGACGTTACGCGATTAAGCTGCCATAACTAATCATTAAATATAAAAATAAGTTAATTAAACTCCAATTAATAATGCAAACTTAGTATCAATTCTTAATTATTACAATGCACAAGGATGACGTTACGCGATTAAGCTGAATCTAAGCTAGCTTAGTGTAATTAAAAATAGTTCAGTATAGTGACTGCCACCTCGTGCTTACTTGGAACGAACATTTTTCAAAATGCTAGAAATGAGTCCTAAACATTGAATTAAAGCTATTTGAGGTGCTAAATTCACAGTGAATTTGGCTCCAAAAAGCGTGAAAAATATATTTTATCGAAAAATTACTATTTGACCAAGTTATCAACAGACATGGTTTTTAATGCATGTGCATGTAGTATTATTATTCATGAATATATTCTTTGTTCTTTTCACACAGCAAGCTCTCTCTCTGAGGGTACTGAGCCTTTACACTGTATGGGAATACTTCGACAACCATTAATATAATAATACATCTTGAAAGCATTTAACGATCAAATTGAGCAATTTATCATAAAATTGACACTAGTTTCATGATATATCTATTATGTAATATGAACATATTTATTATTGGCTTGTTATATATGTGAGAAACTTGGACATCACATTAGCTACTAGTTGGGTGACTTGGTTTCCAGAATTTGGCACTTGAGAAAGGGAATTTTAGAAACAATCATAGGATACTATAACCTAGGATTTTGTAGAGTTCGAGAGAACTTATAATTCCTTTGAAGCCATGCTCAAAGAACCATTGAAAATAATAAATTCTTAATTTTTAGGTTTGAAATAGAGATATAGGAACGAAAATTCAGGAGTGACTTCACTCTGCACTCGAGAGAGGGAGTAGAGAAATTGGGTTCTTGGCTTATAAACTAGGAATAATTTATTAGGATGAAATTGGTGATCAGAAGACATAGTTGATGGTTAGATGAATTAAATCTCCTAGTATTATGCATAGCAATTTCCATATTTTATTTACGTATTTATATTTTTATTTGTATTTATTTAATTATAAACTTATTTAATTTGGTTGCCTAGATAAAGTTTGGTCACAATAATTCTAGTAATTAATTATAATTTAATACTCAACTCCTCGTGGGATCGATAACTCTGTACTTATTACTTTATTACTTGATTACGACCCATACACTTGCAGTTATTTTATGTATATGTATTTAGCATAAAAAATATACTTGTGCTCAAAGAAGGAGCACAAGGAGCATTTGAGAATAATTTTTAGGATCCTAAAAGAAAAACAGTTCTGTGCAAAGTTTAAGAAGTATGAATTCTGGTTGGAGAAAGTTATCTTCCTTGGTCATGTAATGTCTAAAAATGGTATTTCTGTGGACCCAACATTGGTCAAGACTTACAAATATTTCAGAGATTCACAGTTTCTTGGGATTAGTTGGTTACTATAGAAGGTTCGTAGAAGGATTTTCTATGTTGGCTTCTCCATTGACCCAGTTGACTAGAAAAAACGTGAATTATTCATTAGAATAATAATTGTGATCAAGAGTTAAAGCATCGTTTGATCACGGCTCCTACACTTTCTATACCCATTGCATCAGGATGATTTGTTGTTTACAGTACTACTTCAAAAAATGATCTAGGTTGTGTTTGATGCAAAAAATGGTAAGGTCATTGCTTATGCTTCTAGGTAATAGAAAGAATATGAAAAGAAATCCTAGTCATGATTTAGAGCTAGCAGTGGTAGTTTTTTAGAGATACTTTCTTTATGGAAAAATTTTCAAATCTACACAAATCATAAAAATCTCAAGTACTTTTTTACCTAAAGGGAACTGAATATGAGACAGAGAAAATGGCTTGAACTAGTAAAAGATTATGACTATGAGAATAACTCTTATCCAGGAAAAGTTGTAAATGCTCTAAGTAGAAAGTCATTAACTATTATGTCACTTAAGTATGTTGATTGGAAACATCTCTTGATATATTTGTATTGACCGGAATTAGAGATTGTGCCTATAGATTTAAGAGAGAAATTAGCAGCTCTTACCTTGCGCCTTACAATTTTAGAGAGAATCAAGTATGGCAAGAATACGGATCTCTTTCTGACAAGTTTAAAGACTAAGATAGAGTCTAGAAAGGAGGTGATCTTCTAGATTTCTAGTGATGGTGTAATCAGATACAGAAATAAACTGTGTGTATCTGATAGAATAATTAGAAAGGAGTTATTGACAGAAGCTCACACTGCTTCCTATTTTGTATATCCCAGTACTACAAAGATATATAGAAATTTAAAAATGCATTACTGATGGCTAGATATAAAGAAGGATATGATTGAATTTGTAAAGCAATGCCTCATATGCTAGCAAGTTAAAGCTGAATATCAAAGACTTGTTGGTACATTAAAGCCTATACATATGCCACAATGGAAATGGGAAGAGATTGCTATGAACATATTGCTGGAATTCCTAAGACAAATAAAGGTCATGATGTTATTTGAGTGATTGTGGATAAATATACTAAGTCAGCCAATTTCTTGCTGATTAAAGTAAATTATAGTTTGGATATTATATTCCATGATGTTCGAAAGATTATCATTATCGAGATTCTAGATTCATTTTAAAATTCTAAGAGGGTTCAGCAGGCTATGGGTACGAACTTGTCATTTAATACAGCTTTTCATCCTCAAATAGGTAGATAATCAGAGAGTACTATATAGACTCTTGAGGATATGCTTAGAGCTTGTGTATTAGATTTTTATAGATCTTGGAGAAAGTAATTACCACTAATAGAATTTGCGTACAATAATAGTTATCAAGCTTCAATTGAAATACCTCCAAATGAAATATTGTATGCAAAAAAATATAGATCACTAATTCCTAGGATGACATGAGAGAAGGAAATTTTTTGGCCTATAATTAATAAGAGAAACAACTGAAGCAATAGAAACGATTCTAAAAGGTTATTAACTATTCAGAATAGATACAAATGTTATACTTATCCTAGAAGGAGAGAAGTCTCATTTAATATTGGAAACAAAGTATCTTTGAAGGTTGATCCCATGAAAGGAATCATACAGTTTGGGAAGAAAAGGAAACTTAGTCCTAGATATATAGACTCATTTGAGATACTTGACAAAGTTCCAGATATTACCTATAGACTTACTTTACCACTATCACTATCAAATATACACAATGTTTTTCACGTCTCTATGTTAAGAAAATATGGTTTAAACCCTTCACATGTTTTGAGTTTTGAGCCATTAGAGTTAAACCAAGACGTGAGCTATAAAGAACAACCAGTGGAAATTTTGGATAGAAAAGAAAAAAAGCTTAGAAACAAGAAGATTTCCTTGGTCAAAGTGCTATAGAGGAACCATGAAATAGAAAAAACCATATGAGAAAGAGAAGAATGGATGAAAACTAAGTATCTTCACTTATTTGGGGAAGCAAATTTCAACGATAAAATTTAATAAGGAGGAAAGGATTGTGATGCCCAAGATTCTCACATGCATAATAAGCCAATAATAAATATATTCATATCACATAATAGATATATCAAGTAATTAGTATCAATTTTATGGTAAATTACTTATTCGTTATTTAAATACTTTTTATTTGTATTATTATACTAATGTTTGTCGAAATACTTCTATGCAATATAAAGGCTTAGTACCCTCAAAGAGAGAGCTTAGTGTGTGAAAGGAAAAAATAATATATATATTTATGAATATAATACAATATGCATATGCATAAAAATCATGTAACTGATAATTTGGTCAAATGATAATTTTCAGTACAATGCAATTTTTTACATTTTTTGAAGCCAAATTCATAGTGCGTTTAACATGTCAAATAGCTTTTATTTAATATCTAAAACTCATTTCTAGTATTTTCAAAAATGCTGGTTCAAGGTAAGTACGATGTGGCATTCAATATACTGAATTGTATTTTATTGCACTAAGCTAACTTAGATTTAGCTTAACCTAGCTTAGATTTAGCTTAATAGTGTAATGTTATGCTTGTGTATTCTAGTAATCAAGTATTGATACTTTATTTACATTATTAATTCGAGCCTAATTGACTTAGTTTTATATTTAATGACTAGTTATAGGGCTAGATTCTACCATATTATAATAAAATTGGTCATATAGGATCATAAGTTAAAATATAACTATATTTCACATTCTAAGCTAGGTTTCACCATTTCAATCTCTACTTGAGTGTATGTCAAGGGCTAGCAATGTGTGAGTAAGCCAAAAGTATTTTAAAGCTAGACACATGGAAAGTTAGGTGTAAAATACCGAAAATACCCATCAAAATTTACGTTATATCTTTTCTTAGCCATTAAGTGTTGCTTTTGAATATTGGATATTGGGTAGGTATGGTTCGTATTATCCATGTGTTTCTTTCTCGTATAAGTAGGTACGGTTTACCGACTACCATAACTTTGTAGTGTGCTCAAGAGCCCTATAAAAAATGTTTTCTAAGACATGTGTATGAAAATGAAAAGTTATAAAAGAAAGAGTACAATGGAAATTTAAATAAAGTTTATGCACAAAACATATTCATGAGTATGGATGATCTTTACTTACTAAGCATTAGCTCATTTAGTTCATGTAAATTAGGTGAGGAGACATATGATGTATAGAGTTGTTAGTTGGCTAGCAGCTTTCTTGTCGCCATGATCATATAGATGTAGACGAGTTTGACTTGTGGGCAATGTTCTCTTTGTATTTCAAAATTTTGATATGGTGTAAGTATTACTATTGATGGCAGGATAAACTAATAACGAGTTTTTAGTTGTACATTTTATGAAGACACTTTCAGAATGTAATGCCACATAGCGTCTTTCGTTTTAGAGTTAGAAAATTTTAAATTGACCCACCCTTTTGTAAAACTAAAGTTATGATTTACAAAAAAATGATTCTTCCTAGTTTGACCTATATAGTAATATTGTTAAACTAGGAGGATGTTATACCAAAGTAACCATTTTCTAGTAATAAGTAACCAGTCAATGAATCTCAGCTTAGTATTTGGAGGAGATTTTTAGTTCATGGTTACCCGTAATTTAAAATCAAATTAGCTACCGATTACTGGTTACTAGTAACCAAAGTAACCTTTTGAAAATAAAGAGTAGCTTATTACCCCTAAGAGATGAAAAAAAAAAAAAAAGAAAAAAAGGGGGGGAAGGCGTTAGTACTTCATTTTGGAAAAAGAAAGGGTTGAAAGGGAAAAATGATTAAAAAAAAGGAAAAGAAAAAATAAAATAAGTGGTAACCATATTGTTTTTTAGTAAATGATTTCTAGTAATCAAAATAACTATTTCTCTAAAAAAAATTGAAAGGGAAAAATGAGGAAAAAGAAATACAAATTGGTTACCATTTTTTTTTTTGTAATTAATTTCTAGTAAAGAAAGTAATCTTTATCCTCTTTTAGAAAAAATCATTTTCTTATTTAAAAAAAGTAGCTCATTATTCTTAAGAGGGGAAAAATAAGAATGAAAATAGGTAAAGTAAGAATGAAAATAGGTTACTACTTCATTTAACAGAAAAAGTGAATGGGAAAATGAATACTAAGGAGAAAATATGAAAATAAAAAGATTCAAATGGAGGAGTAGGTTCTATGAAAAAGGAGAAAAAAAAAAAAGATGAAAGTATAAAATTGAAGTTATCCAAAGTCGAACCTAATAAGTGGAGTAACGTAAAGGGGCTATTAACCAAGTGGCTTGTAATACATATGTGCACTTTTAATAAAATAAACATTTTAACAAAGATGAATTTAATTACCAAATTGTCACCGTATCTTTGTAATTATTTTGACATATCACCATATTAAAGAGGTTATACAGTATATTTGTAAATTTTATTCTTTTTGTTCGTAAAACTCAAGAATTCCCATTTAAATATCCGGTAGAACAGGTAATGGCCCTTTAGTGATAAAAGTGGCCATCTCTCAACAGTTTTATAAAAAGTTCCACTTTATTTCCATGTCACCTATGCACAATTATTTTAATACCCTAAACACAAATATATTTCAAAATCAAATTTAAAAAATCAAAAATTACAAGCCAATGCTTGTTGTTCGTAGCTGTTGACCGAGGTTTTGTCAACAATGAATTTAGGAAATTGCAAGATGTGGCTTGTGTGTGAAAATGATTGATAAATCAAAGCAAGTAAAGAGACAAGAATTTTATACTAGTGCAGCCCCAAAAAAGATGAACCTACGTCCACTGTTTTTCACTATTTTCTGGAGAATTACAAGCGTTTTGTTAGGTCTCAAGGTTGGAATTCCAAAAGCTAAAAATACACAGTGTCGTCCCTTAGGAAAAAAGAAGTAAAAAGAGTCCTAAGTCCAAAAGTCCCTCACAGTAGCATTGAACTCCCCTTATATAGGTGAGGGTAGCTCAATATTTCCCAATTGTGAAAATGGATAAATGTATAATCAGAATATATAATTTGAGTAACAATATAACTGGATAATAACTTAAATGGAACGATTGGTCGATCTTCAAGGAGAAACTTTGTTTACCTTTCTTTGTAGATTACTCATTTGATGAAGCTTGATCTAGTTTCCTTTTCATATTGGTCGCACTTAACTCATTCAGAGGACGTTGCACTTAACTCATTCAGAGGAGGTCGCACTTTGATCAAGAAAATTCTCATGCAACCTGACACGTCCAACTTGCTCGCTAACTTTCCCCTTTTTGGCATTGACCAACATATAGATTTTAGACCGCACAACAATTGCCCCCCAGCTCCATTAGTTCTTTAGGACAAAATAGAGCTTCCTTTTCTGATAAGTGCAAGCTTTAAAAAGGCGACATCATGACATAATCTTGAGCTCTTTGAAGAGTCGCCAATTCTCAAATCCTATCTTTTCAGAACCTCGCGTACCTTTTCCTAACAGACGCAACCACGTGTCAACTTTCCTCAGGAGAATAGCAAAACTCGAGGAGACTTTTCCGTCTTTTCGAGCAGACATGATGATAGCAATGATGCCAGTTGTTGTCTCAAATCGAGATATTTCAAATTTTGAAAAAATACTCATTTCATTTCAAAAATTAACTCCCGCGTGAACATCAGCCATTAGATCTGAAAATTAAATGCCTTGATCTACGGCTGTGATTTGATGATGCTTGAGATATATATATATATATATCCAAAGTCCATCCGCCTCCTCTTCAAAACTTGAACCATATTGCCACCTATTCCTCTTTCATTTCTTCTGAAATCTGAAGTGTCCATAAGACAAATCCTCCCGGCGTCCCTTATCAATTTTCAGCTCGTACAAATTCATCATCTTCTCCAATGAAGTCATCACCACAATTCTTCAGATGACATCTCGGCTCTTTAGTCTCTGAAAAAAAGTTAGCATACATTCTCTCTCTCTCTCTTATTGTTCTTCGATTTTCAGAAAACCCTTATTTACAGAGCTTATTTCTAGAAATAGAAAGACAAATTGTAGAGCCTAAATTCCCTGAATATAAACTCATCCCCATATTCAGATGGACTAAAAAATAGGAATATCTCAGAATCTCTCCGTTAATTTATCGAATAAATTACTTTTAGATTATTGATAGACGAACCTATAGAAGAAATTTAGGATCTGAAATCCTGATGTTTGAAAACCAAAATCAGTCGAGTAATGAATTACCGAAGAGTTGCTCGAATAATTTTTGATGAATCCATAGATTGATTAGAAAAAATTTGATGAACAGCTTGTTGTCGATGTAATCCTAGGATTTGTGGCCCCAAATTGCTCACATATAGCAAAGATACCTGATGCTCGCATAGGACTAAACCTATCCCATATTTCTTTTCAGATGTCTAGTAGTGAGGAATTTAGGGAGGGGAATGCATTTTCAAGAGAATCGTCTTTAAATAAAAGCATTAGCTCTATAAATCTCGAAGACTATCTCGAGCCAGGCAAAGTGGTACTCACATAGGCGACCTCCCTCAAGACTAATGGCCTTAGCATATCAGGCATGCCCCTGCATTTGTAACGGGTTATCATTATGTAGAGGGAGATTGGTCATGTATCAATATAAGAACGAGTTGTACAACAAATAAGCTCAGAAAGATCATATGCAACTATTATGGTGTCCATCTCCCACTTCATCTATATATAAAATCGATCGTCAACTATTATGGAGTTGTTTCTTTTCAACTAACCCCAAACACATATAGATACATGGTAGATCTGTACATATTATTCCATAAATTAGGTTTAGAATCTCCCACTCCTGAAGAGTTCGCTTGGTTCTACCAAGTGAATTTGAATCCATCAGATTTCGGCTTCTTCTATGCGAGCAAGTGGTCGACCAAGCAATAAAAACTATCCACAGGATCTGCAACAACATGGGAAAGTGGAAAAATCTATTTTTCCACTTTGACTACGCAGATAACGGCTTCTTTCAAAACCCTATTAGGTAATTTTCAGCTTATTGCTTTATCTATATAAATATATCATTCTAATCACATTCGTATATCATCGCAGATAATAAGGAATGTCCAGGACTCTCAAAAGAGCAGCTCGCAAGGGTGTATAAAATAAACAACCTTCCGATCAAAGAATTTGATTGGAAGAGACTTGGGATGACCAAGAACCTAGTTGCTTGCGGACTGTTTCCAAAGGGAGTTGCTCTTCCAGATTCTGCCAACCGTCTGGCTAAACCCTTGAGCTCGAAAAAGAAGCCGAGGAAACAAAAGGAAATGGGTGCCTCTTCTTCTAAACCTAGGAAACAAAAAGCACCTGCCACTCCTACTATCCCAGAACCATCATCTTCAGAAGCTGCATCGCCACCAATTTCTCAGCAGTAAGAAGGTAATTTTTTTTATTATTCCTCCTCTTTGTCGCATTATATATCTCGCATGCTAATTAATCATATTTGCATAGAAATGACAATTAGTAGTGAACTGTGAGTACCACCTTCAACACTGAGGTCAATGGCAAAGTCCAAGACATCAAACAGCATACCCCCTTCCTCGATCAAAGGGAAAGAGAAGGACGACACTTCAAAGAAGCGAAAAGTTGCCTTCGAGGATATCCCAACAAACTCATCTCCTCCTCAGCCTTCAAAAACTAAGAGCTAGCCTGAGCCATCCAAGGAAACAGCCACCTCTTCTGGGGAACCGAGCCAGGCTGACAATGATGAGAAGCTTTTCGCACTCCTTCGCCAACTGCCAGAAAAAGTTGGTTTAAGCGTGGCTTTCATCGACCATTTTACTACTGAGGATGGTTCGGAGAGGATGAAGCGACAACCAGCCAATGTCGCTTTCAGTGTTGCAATGAAGATGTTGGCAAATGTAAGCATTTTTTATCTTCACTCTTCGACGCACTTTTCTTGTATTGATGTGTGTTATATTTTCAGACCGCTGCAGCTGCTGTTTTGATGTATGACCTGGTCCTTGAATGCATAGAGAAGGCTGAAAAAGTTGAAGAAATGACCCAAGCATTCGAGGACTCGGAGAAGACTCACAAAGAAGAGAAAAATTCCTACGAGTTGGAAAAACAATAGCTACGCAAGGATCTGACCAAGGAAAAGCTTGAAAAGGAGAAGCTCGAGGAAAAAATTAAACAACTTGAGAAGACTATCACCAAGCATCCGGATGTTCTGAAAGAAGTGACAGCAGAGATGGCTCGCAAGGCTGTAGAAGAGTTCAGGGCCACTGAAGGCAAGGAGCTCGAAGAGAAGACCAGTGACATCGCCTCGTCGACCACAATATATAATATTTTCTGCGAGCATCCGGATTTCGACTTTTCCATCCTTGGTGAAGATGTGGTCGAGTTTGTCCAGAGCTAAAAGGAAACCGAAGCTACAACTAAAAAGGGTGGAGTGAGCATATCTGCATAAATTATTTTTTTTAATCTATTTTACAATGTTTCAAAACAATGTGGGCTGGTCCTTTTTTCTTTGTAATACTTTACTTGCATACAGGTGCGAGCTTTTATCAATCGAATTTTTCTTGTCAAATATTTATTCCTGCAAAACAATTAAAATACTACATTGTAATATAAAGATGCATAAGTTAACCAAGTAGTCAATCATTAGGTGACTGATCGGTACGTTATTGTGATTCGAATCCAAAAAATTAAAACGAGATTTAAGTATTAGGATAGGTTAGGTCGCTTAAGAAAATAACAAGTATGAGTGATGCGAACTCAATACTATTTTTCAAAAGTTCCACGGCAAAATTTAATATAGCAATATATCACATCGAACAATGAACGTTTTGCTTAGTTACTTTGTTGTTTAAGGAGGGAAATTGCATAATACGATATGCTATGGCATGAAGCGAGAAGAAAATCCTAAGATTTTAAGAAATTTTAGAAATTCGGCGATCTAAACTTCCAACTCCTCTAAATGAACGTTTGCATAGTCCCTTAGGAAGCGAGTGGGAGATTACATTCTAATCCCACTGCCCCCCGAGTTTTATAATGTTCGAAGACTACCATAAAACTATAAAAGATGAACCAAATAAATTTGAATAATCAAAGAAAAGACATCTTTATTGATGAATGACGACGAATGATGAACGACGAATACAAGATACCCCCCAGGTCGTTGAAAATATATGAAGATATACATGAAGATTTACTGATAATAGCGATGAAGTTGTTTTGCATTCCAAGCATGCTCGATCTTTTATCTACTAGTGCGAGCTAGCTTGTACGTCCCAGGTCGAATGATGGCATCAATAACATATAGTCCTTCCTAAGAGGGTCCAAATATACTAGCACCGTGCTCTTTATTATTAGGTAGAACTTGTCGAAGAACAAGATCACCAATATCAAATCCCCTGCTTCTGACTTTAGCGTTATAATATCGAGTAGTACACTGTTGATATGATGCGATCGGAAGTTGAGACTACTCGCGCCTTTCTTCTAAAAGATTGAGCTCAATCCTCATTAGTGCATTGTTCTGATCTTGCTCATATGTAGATCATCGTAGAGAGCTCGCACCAATTTCTACTGGCACCATTGCTTCGTATCCATAAGCTAAAAAGAATGGACTCTCTCTAGTAGTGGTTCGTTGAGTAGTGCGATAAGCCCATAATACTTCAGGAAGTACTTCTTGCCAAGCTCCTTTGTGCTCTTCCAGCTTTGTCTTTATATTCTATTTAAGTATCTTGTTTATAGTTTCGACCTGCCCATTGGCATGTGGACGAACAACAGTGGAGAAGCTCTTCTTAATGCCTAAGTTGTTGCCGAAGTTACAAAACTCATTGAGTTAAATTGTTTCCCATTATCAGAATTTATAGTATGTGGTATACCATAACGGCAGATTATAGATTTGTAAGAAAAATCTATCATCTTTTTTGCGGAAATATTACTCAATGCTTTTGCTTCTGTCCACTTGGTGAAATAATCGATTGTGATCATTGCATACTTCAATCGACCTCGTGCCAACGGAAGCATACTGCAAATGACCATGGACTAGTCATTGGAGTTAGAGGAACATGTGGCATTCTAGGAATAGTCATAAATCGTTGACATTTGTCACACCTCCTAGCAAATTCCATTGTATCCTTCTTCATAGTTGGCCAAAAATACCTTTGTCTGAGAACCTTGTTCGCAAGTGCCTGCCCCCCTGAATGGTTTCCGCATATTCCATCGTGAAATTTCCTCATAATGTAGTGTGCTTTTTCTTCATCAACACATAATAATAACGGCAAGCTAAAACTTCTTCAATAAAGCTTCCCATCATAGATGATATTGCGAGCTCCCTTCATTCGAAGTCGCTTTGCATTGTCTTTGCTTTCCGGGAAGTGGCCATTTTGTAGATACTTTATTATAGGATCCATCCATGATGGTTTTTTGTCAATCGGCATGGTTACTTGGGGCTCTACCTCAATACTTGGTTTTGCAAGAAATTCGATAGGAACCACCTTTAACGATTCGGCATCTTTTGTTGAGGTGAGCTTAGCTAGAGCATCTGCCCGAGTATTCTTAATGTGAGGAAGAAGTTGAATGTTATAAGCAGTAAATGTCGAGAAAAGTCGTTGTACCTCCTGTAAGTAAGCCATCATTCTGTCCTCTTGCTTGATAATCATCGATCACTTGACAAACGACCAGCTGGGAATCACTGTATACCTCAATCATTTCGGCCTTCATTTCTTGTGCGAGCTTTAGCCCAACTATCAGCGCTTCATATTCTGCCTCATTCTTCGACATTGGAAATTTGAAGTAAAGTGCACAATGAATATTATGCCCTTCAGGACTGATTAGTACTAAGCCCGTATTGGCTCCATTCTTATTTGATGATCCATCAACGTAAAGTTTCCACAATCTTGATAAATCTATAGTAGGTTTTTTGATCACTTCTGTGGGAGGATTGACATCATACATAAACTTTGCAATGAAATCTGCGAGAGCTTGACCTTTAATCATAGTGCGAGGTTGAAAATTGATGTCAAATTGACTCAACTCAACGGTCCAATTAAGTAGTCATCCTGAAGCCTCAGGTTTTTGCAGAACCTACTTTAATGGAAAATTCATAAAAACTTTGATGGAGTGCGCATAAAAATAAGGTCGAAGCTTCCTGGATGCGACAATGAGTGCTAATGCCAACTTTTCCATCTCTGGATAACTCATTTCAGCTTCAAGACTTTTACTTATGTAATATACCGGTTGTTGTATTTTTTTCTTCTTCTCAAATTAACGCAGCACTTGTCACATATTTGGAAACAGCGAGATACAAATACAACTCTTCCCTCGGGCTTGGCTTCAACAAGAGTGGAGGAGAACCTAAGTGTGCTTTTAATTCTTGAAACTCTTGCTCGCATTCTTCCATCCACTTAAACCTCTTTGAACCCTTCAATATTTCAAAGAATGGTTGGCATTTATCAGTTGACCTGGATACAAATCGACTCAATACAGCCACTCTTCTCGCCAGGCTTTGCACATCTTTGGGTTTACGAGGGGATTTCATATCAATCAGTGCTTCTATCTTCTGAGGGTTAGACTCGATTCCTCGCTGATTGACCATGAACCCCAGGAATTTTCCAGATCCTACTCTGAATGCGCACTTCTGGGGGTTCAACTTCATCTAATATTTCCGAAGAATTTTGAACATTTCATCAAGATGCTTGATGTGATCTTAAGCTTTCTTCGACTTTACCAACATGTCGTCAACATATACTTCCATTGTCTTGTCAATTTGTTTTGCAAACATCGTACTAACAAGACGTTGATAAGTCACTCCTACGTTGCTGAGTCAAAATGGCATCTTCTTGTAACAGTACAATCCTCGATCAGTGATGAATGAGGTATGCTCCTCATCTAGCTCGTACATGGAGATTTAATTGTATCCAGAATATATGTTCCTAAAGCTTAAGAGTTCATGCCCTGACATCGCATCTACAGGCTAGTCGACTCTTGGAAGGGAAAAACTATCCTTTGGGCATGCTTTGTTGAGGTCGGTGAAATCGATGCAAGTGCTCCACTTTCTGTTGGGTTTCTTTACTAAAACTAAGTTTGCAGGCTAGTTCGGGTAGAAAGATTCCCTGATAAATCTAATTTCGAACAATTTCTCTACCTCTTCTTTCAATGCGACGTAGCATTCTGGATTCATGGCTCTTCTTTTTTGCCGTAGAATCTTTTTCGTTGTATCTATATTAAGGCGATTACACATGATATTCGGATCAATTTCCACCATATCCGAATGTTCCCATGCAAAGATATCTAAGTTTGATTTCAGAAAAACAACCAATGAACCTCACACAGGTTCTTGAAGCTTCGCTCCGATTTTTAGAACCTTCGAAGACCTATCAATTAGCAAATCATCTAAGTCTTCTATAGGTCTAGTCTTGACCTCTCCATCGATTTCTCGAGGGTCGAGGTCATCGATTGACGTTTCGCCTGACGCTTCCCTCGACACTTTACTTTGTAGCTAGACCATCATTATGCAAGGTGTCACATCTTTTGCTGCAAGCTTTAAAGAATTATTATAACAAGTCCTCACGTCATATTGGTTGCCTCGCACTTCACCTACTCCATGTTGAGTACGGAACTTCATAGCAAGGTGGTAGATTGAAGTAACTGCTCGAAGTTCCCTCAGTATTGGTCTTCCTAGTACAACATTAAATGCAGAGGGACAATCCACAACTAAGAATTGGGTCATTACCATTGCAACCCTACGATAAGTTCCAACGTTGACCATTAACTCAATCATGCCCCTAGGCATTATGCTGTTACCAGTAAATCTGTAAAGTGGAGTAACAGCGGGCTTTAGGTTGCTTTCACTCAACCCCATCTTCTTGAAGGCATTATAGTAAAGGATGTCGACGGTACTTCCATTATCGACCAATACTCACCATAGCTGCGTGCTTCCACAGTTGATCTTTATGACCAACGCATCATTATGTGAGTGATGGACCTCCCTTGCATCCTGCTCTGTGAAGGTAATATCTATATCCGATACCCGTTGAAGCTTTCGTGGTCGCTGCTCAAGATGACATTGGTCAACGGTTGCTGTCGTGCTTCTCGTGCGTACCTATCTTGCACCCTTTTCGAATCCTCACCAATATGCGGTCCTCCAAAAATAGTTCGCACCTCGTATTGAATTTCTGGAGGTCACTGTCGATTTTTTTCTCGCCTATCGTTGTTTTGTTTAGTGTACCGCCGCAGCCGCCCTTCTTTAATTAATCTTTCGATTTCATCTTTTAAGGCAATGCAGTTATTGGTATCGTGTCTAATGTCATTGTAATACTGGCAGAACTTGTTGGGATCACGCCTCCCTCTATTCTTTTTTATCGGTTCTACTTGACAATATCACTCCTATTGGTTTTTGACTGCATAGATATGATCTATGGCTGAGTTCAGTTCAGTATAGTTGTTGAACCTTATGGGAGCTCTTAGAATTTCCTTTTTTTTTTGTTTGGGCTGCTTCTCAGTCGATTGTTCATTACTTCTTTTGTTTGACTTTTTGTTATTATTGTTGTTGGTCGTGGTCGCATCTTTAGTAGCATCTTTTTCTCCTTCCTTCTTCATCTTATGAAGATTCTCGCATGAAGATTCCACCCTCAGATATCAACCAACTCTTCGATAGAAGTCTTCAAGGGTACTGCATTCTCGCTCAAGTAACTCTTCCCAGAGTTTAGTCTCTAGTCGTACTCCAGCAATCATTAGAGTTAAAATTCTCCCTTTAGGTGGGTTTTTGACCTTTGCTAACTCTGAGGTAAAGTGATTAAGGTAAGATCATAGAGTTTCCTCTGGACCTTGCCGAATAGCAGACGGACTGACAAGTGGAACAGTAAAATTCTTCGCAACCTGGAATTGCCTCAAGAATGTAGTCTGAAGTTGTTGCCAGGACTAGATTGAACCAGACTTGAGTCCTCAGAACCACTTCTTTGCTACCCTTGTGAGAGTTACAGCAAAACATCTGCAACGTGTGAGATCATCAACACGATGAAGTTCTATCAGGTCACTGAAGTGATCCATATGATCCTGTGGGTCCATTTTCCCATCAAAAGTGTTAATGGTGGGAAGTTTGAATCCAGCAGGTAAGGCAGCAGCTCGAACCTCCTCGCTGAATGGCAATTGATGATACCCATCAGTGAGCTCATCGTCCCAGCCAGCAAGTGCATCTACTGCAATCCTCAAATTATGAACATCGACGTTCGGAGAGAGAACATTATCTCTTACTTATAGTAGGGGTGACCTTTGGTCATTATCACGATATAAGGCTGGTTGGTCAGGCAGAATCTACTGTGACCTTTGTAGGGATTCCAATAAAATAGTGCGACGAGATCGACTTCGGTCGTTATGATGCGATGTGGATCGAGACTCCCTACTAATCCTTTCAAAGATGCTCCTCGATTAACTTTTTGCTCGTTGTTTAGACAATCACGATTGACAGTTGCTCTTCGATAAGGTAGTCCTCGATCACGATCAGTGCTTGAACTTTCAGTATAGATTCCAGAGGCGAGTCTACGACCTTGCCTTTTCCCTTAGAGGTGCGATCTCCGTGATGCTCCTGCTGGGCTTTATGCTAGTCGTGGTTCCCTATCACTAGGATCTGAATTCCTCTCTTAGGTAGTTGAGCAGGACATTCTCTGGGACATTCATGCTGTGATGGAGTCACCATCTATCCTTCCACAAGTTGTTGTAGAGAGTCATTAATCTAATTAGTGATTTGTTGAAGGTTCACCAGTGCCTCCTCTATGCGATCCTGTCTTTGGACAATATTTTCTGGTGCGGTCACGGCAGGCTGATCCTGAGTAGGATCTACCTGTGCAGTAGCAGTGCTTTGGGGTTGGTTTTGGCTAGTTCTGGTGTTTCCGGTAGTGTTTCTGGTGTTTGCCATTATTAAAGAAGCGGAATTGACAAAAAAAAATTTTTTTGCTAGAATAGCCCTCCTTCTAGCGCCAATTGTTGACGGAGGTTTTGTCAATAATGAATTTACAAAATTGCAAGAAGTGGCTTGTATGTGAAAAGAGTTGATAAATCAAAGCAAGTAAAGAGATAAGAATTTTATACTGGTTCAGCCCTAAAAAAGATGAGCTTACGTCCACTATTTTTCACTATTTTCTGGAGAATTACAAGAGTTTTGTTAGGTCTCAAGGTTGGAATTCCAAGAGCTAAAAATACACAGTGTCGTCCTTTAGGAAAAAGAAGTAAAAAGAGTCCTAAGTCCAAAAGTCCCTCACAGCAGTATTGAACTCCCCTTATATAAGTGAGGGCAGCTCAATGTTTCCCAATTATGAAAACTGGTAAGTGTATAATCAGAAAATATAATTTGAGTAACAATATAACTGGGTAATAACTTAAATGGAAAGATTGGTCAATCTTCAAGGAGAAACTTTGTGTCCCCTTCTTTGTAGATTACCTATTTGATGAAGCTTGATCTAGTTTCCTTTTCATATTGGTCGTACTTAACTCATTTGAAGGAAGTCACACTTAACTCATTTAGAGGAGGTCGTACTTTGATCAAGAAAATTCTCATGCGACCTGACACGTTCAACTTGGTTGCTAACTTTCCCCTTGTATTGACCAACATATATATTTTAGACCGCACAACAGTAGCTATAAATTTTTTCTTTTTGAAAATTCATAGAAAAAAATTGATTTGTTAGTACTGAGTTGAGAATGAAAAAAAAATAAGAATTAAATTCCAATATTAAGCTCAACTCTAGTCAAATTTTTTTAATTGAGGATGAGCTATCGTCTTCAACCTCAAATTTCACTTGTAATTTTGACTAAAGCTGAAATTATTTAATTGTGATCAAATATTACACCTTTTTTAGCATTTGAAAACCAAAATTTATGACCAATTTCATTAATACACATCTCATGGGAGGAAAGAGCGCAACTAAAAAAAATTGTATTTTGGGCCCAATTGAAAGTTATTTTGCACCGAGGACTAAAGTGCATAAACAAAGGACTAAATTGAAAATTTTATTTTAAGAAAAGAGCTAAATACAATTTATAAGGAATTAAGTGAAAGAAAATTTTGAATCTTGGAATAAAGGAAAATTACTAGAAACTTGGACACAAACTAGCTGTGGCCACTTGGACCACATAGAACTCATGTTTGCACTCTCTCTAACTCAGTCTCTCTCTGTAACAGCCCCTAGTATATAGTACATATAAATATGCTCACTTATATGTAGGAAAGTTAAGTAATGTTAACTCACTTCTATTAATCTTTAAAGAAAAATGGAAAGTATAGGATATATTTGAACTTTTTAATTTGATTCTAAAAAAAAAAAACATCAGTGATATATCCTTTTTATATTGCAGAAATATTTATAATCTGTACAGTACAAAATATAGTTTTACTACTTTTGATAACTCTTACAGGGTCAACTATATATATATATATATAGTAAAAATATATAGAAGGTTCTCAAAAAAATTTTCTTCAATTCAAACTAGCATATGAACAATATTGGAGTAGAATTAGCTCAGCCAACATTACTCGTGATTCTGATCAATTGCATCACAAGAACTAAATGAGCAATGGCTCAGTAAATGGAAATCTCTGCATGCTTATGAATAATTTGTACATAAAGCTTGTTAACTTTGATACCCTTAATTTCCTTAGAAAACATTAACATTCAAATCGTATTTGGGCCCTCTTGTTGGTATAGTTCCTAACTCAGTGCCATAGTAGATATCTTCTTAATTAAAATCATTTGAGGCTTTTACCTCCCTCTTGTTTCGCCACATTTACCTACCAGATCACTAAGATAAGAACCATACCCTTTTTTAAAAAATAAATAGCGTTTAGGGTATAAGAATCTTTATTAAAATCATCACCTATAAATAATTATTTTGTACATAAAAATATGACATGTCTCACGAAAATGATATGAACAATTTTCCAATATATAATGCTCAATATCACACATATATCACCTTTAACATATATAATCATATACATATGTTCTTGTAATGCTAGAATGGAATTTTCACTTACCTGGAAAATTTCAGAAAATTTCGGAATAAGGTGAAATGTAAATATCTATTTCCAAGAATCTTAATGTGCTAATTCCGTGACTACATTTAATTTCAATTTAATTCATCTTCTAGTAGAAGAATGATTTTAGTTTCACATCACTATACTAAAGATTAAAGCAATAATAATACACATAAAACATAAAATTAGCTTGAAAAATTTAGGGCTTTCTAAAAATATGACTTCCTTGTTATAATAAGGAACAGTAATACTAGCTTTGAATTAGAAGATCATAAGATAAAACCTACTAGTATAGGTCAAAATATATGTTTCTGGTCTATTTTAACTTAGTTAATAAAGGAACTAATGATCTAATCTATAGAGTAATTAGTTCATTAGTCAAGTTAAGGAGATAAAATATATAAACTATATAAATTTTATGAAAATTATCGTGTAACGCAAGTCACTAGATTTACTAGCCTTACCAAAGTCACTTTCAACTTGTGATTTCACGTACTATTAGACTCTAAATATGACCTCAAGAAACAAACAATCCAAGAATAATAATTAACCCTTAATTTAACTCTAAATTTAGCATATCATTGACCATAGATATCAACCACTTTGAATAATAATAATAATAATAAAAGAAAACATCAATATAAAATAACAAGTACATACGTTCAGTATACTCTAAAATTTTCATGACTATTAACTTCTATTCTCACATAAAATCAAACCCTTTAGAAAATAGGAGGATGAATAATCAAACTCACAATATACGTCATAGTATATACATATATGTTACATCTAATTATAATTAATCCTTCAAGGAAATGACTTACCTTTATTACAACAAGTAATTACCACAAAAGTATGGCCTTTGAAGTTACAAGTAAAGAAAGGAATAAAGAAAATGGGCAAGAGTTTGAGTTGGTTAAGATAAGACAACTTTGAAGTTCTAGATAACTAGGTACTAATATTTATCTTACTGTGTCTAAGTCGATTTGCTAAGGTGGCAGACTTTAAGAATTATAATTAGAGATAAATGATAAATATGGACACATATACCTATATGTATATTTGATAGACCCACAATTAAATTTCTGGTCTCAAATAATTAATGCTCTAAAATTAGTTGCCTCTCAAATAAATAAAATCACGTGGGCACAAACTAGAGCCCCTAAATATATATATATATATATATATATATATATATATAGGGCACCAATCCAGTAGGTATTTTTTTTTTTTACCTATGCATAAGTATCAATTTGGCCAATAAAAATTTAGCACATATATTTTTTTATTGTAGAAAGTAAGAGAGAGAAAGAACATTAATGATACACGTCTTTTCATGCACTTCATTATAGCCATTGGATCACCATTAGATGATGATCCAACGGCTAAAAAAAAAATACCTATCTATATCTATAAGTAAAGAAAAAAAATACCTATTAGATTGGCAACCATATATATATATACCACAAAATAAATATCTTTTAATTTTTCTGAATTATCACCAAAGACAATAATCAAAATAACCATACTAATAAGGATAATAATGAAAGCTTTTCATTCATATAAATCTTTTGACTTTAGCACATCAATTTTTTCTTGGATCCAAGAATCAAACCGTTCACTACCATAAAACTAAAACTTTAGTCAGTCAAACCATAAAACTAAAACTTTAGTCAGTCAATTAAGCAAAATTTCATATAATAAAAAAAGCTCATAATTTAGCGTTAATTTATTATTTTTTTCATTCTATTTTATTTTTTAAAAAATAAATTCAAACTTGTTAATATTAAATGCAAGAAAATTTATTATTAGCAAGATGTACTTGTGAGAATATTAGGCACTACTCTCTCTCTGATAAATTACGATTCGATGCTACCTTGTCGTCACCTTATTCCACCCATTGTTGCATTAAAACTGCAATGCCAAAGCATTGGTATGAGATTGTGCTATAGTTTGAGAACTTGGTGTAAGGGCATAAAACTATGAATGAGCACTATATATGATGTCTTCGGTGTTGTCACGGTATGCTTATACTCTTGGCACCGATTCAAACTATTTAATTGCTAAGTCAAGTGCCACTAAATGCCATCCAGACTTAAACAAATTACAACATAATAGTTCCACCCTCTTCTAGAGGTTGTGATGGTAGCTCAGAAAGCTGAGGCTTGGTTTGAGAACAGAGTTGCAAGGAGGAATCACAAAATCAAAGGCAATAATAGGTTGGCAAATGAGAAGAATCAAGTGCAATGGCAAGTACAAGACTCCTTGGAAAGTGAAAGCAAGCTCTACTAGCAATGGGTCATTTGGCAAGGGAAGGTTTAACCCTTTAGGTGTTTCAATTGTAGCTTACAAGACTATAGGAAGAAATATTGTCCCCTTTACTAACAAAACTCACGATTTTCTTAGGGAGGACATTACGGTGGCAAGTCAAGTTCTGCTTCCTTTCAAGACCTGCAAAGTAGGTCGATGCAAATAAAAGTTCCTCATAGGTGTTTACATCCTTACCATAGTATCAACATTATTACCAACCTCAGGATTACATTCAGATCTTCTAGACTCTGCAAGCCTCTAGGAGTCTGGGAGGACATAATATTAACAGTAACTGATCTAGGCACTAGCTGTAACCACCTTGGTCAAGGGAGAAGAAATTGGTCAACATTATGCAGTTACTAGAATGAAGGATGCTTATGACCATCCAACCGAGGCATCGTCAATGGTATGATTCTTAATTCATAGTACATTTTTTAATTCATAGTAGTACATCCCATTCCTTCGTATCTATGTTTTTTGCATATATGTTAGGTTCGAAATATAAAGTGTTTAGTCATATGTTGACCTTGAAAACACAAATGGGTAGAATTTCTAATGCGTCTACTTTGTATGGATCTTGTTGTATTGTGAATGGTAGAAGATTCCTAGCTAATTTGGTTGTGCTATCAATGAAACAATTTGATGTAATTCTCTGCATGGATTGGTTAATTAAGCTTATAAAGGCGTGTATAGGTAGAAGAAAGTGACTCGAGTGCTATGAGTGCTTATTTGTAATTGATCTAATTCCTAAAGCTCAATCAGTTTCTATTCCACCATATGACATGATACTGTAGAGTTAGAATAACTAAGGGAGCAGTTGTATAAACTTAAGGGAGTAGTTAGATAAACTTATTATGCAAATGTAGCTACTCAACCACATGTGCAAGAGGAAGAGCATTCACGTGGGCTTAGAGGGAGTCAAGGGCAGCATTCACGTGATCCATTAAGCTTGCCAAGTGGGCCAATCATAAGACTTAGAGCCAAGAGATTCAAAGAGGCATTAAATGGGCTGATTCAGCACATTGGCGAGATGGCTAATGCATGGAGACCCGATATAAGCCCAAATCAGATCCAATGGAGCCTAATCACTATGATTAAGGTTCTAGAAGAGTCCAATTGAAGCTAAACACTTCTCTTCACGTTTTTCTAGGTCTTTTGTACTTTTAGGAAACTTCTTTAATTTAGATTTAGTTATTTTCGGATTTAAATTGATGAGAGGGTTGTCACATATCAAAATAAGATTAGTTTATCTTAAATTAGGGACAAATTTGACTCCTATATATAGGAGAGAGCCTTGTATGACTTTCAGAGCTTAGTGATCAATAATATTGTGAGTTATTTGTGAGTTTCCTTCATTCTTGAGAAGATTCCTGAACTTATCAAGTTAACTCTTGTGGCGTTCAAAACAACCAAACTTATCCCATTGATTCTTGAGTAGTTCTTGAGGATTCTTGGTATGGCGTCTTTAATCTTTCGTAGTTCCTGATTTGTATCTTGCTAGGTTATGGGTCAAGACTCAACAATCTTGGGACTTGGTGATCCTGGGGTTCGAATTCCATAGGAGGTGCTGGGTTTCATCACAATTGTTGGCAGGGTTTATATCATTTGGTATCAGAGCTTGCTTAGGTTTCAAGGTAAGTTTGAATTATCCTTTACTTTCTTTACTGTTCTTTTGATTCTTTAATTAGGGTTACAAAAAAAAAAATGGCTGGTCGAATTTCTTGCTTTATGTAGACTGGTGATATTTAGTTTCTTAGTCTAATCAACTAGGGTTTTTGGCCGAAATTTTAAAATTTAAGGATACTAGGTTTCCCAATCTGATCAAACTCCTTGTTCTTGGCCGAATTTGTGCTTTAGAGACACTAGAATTATTTGGTTTCCTAATCTGAGCCAACTAGGATTTCTTTGCTTTTGCTTGGGGTCCAAGTTGCTAGGTTACTAGGGCGGCCGAATTTTGTGTTTTAAGAATCCTAGTTTGATTCAAAGTCTTCATTTCTGTTTTCAATTTCTTGTTACTCGTTTCTAGTTATCTGTTTCTTTAAGTTTCCCATTTGTTTAAGTAACCTGATTCTCTTATGTCCTTCACACGTTTCTGCAACATCAAAAAAAAATAAAAAATCTTGTGTCAATTTTGTTTCTTACTTCCTAAACTCCTTTTTGCCAAAACCCCATGCTTGAGTGTGAAAAATCATCAAAATTTAGGAGAAATTGTGTGAATTTTGGGGTATTACTGAAATCGAAGAATTCGTATTACTCAGTTTCTTGAGAATGACTTGTGAGTTTTTTTTTTTATTTGATCTGGTTGCTCATCATATTGAATTGCTGCTAGAGTATTCTTGAATCTGATTAAGAGTGAAAAGAAAATATAACGAGTAGAAAAAGGCAAGAGTGGTGAGAACATAAAAGGATAAAAGCCATTGAGTGCCAAACACGAGAGTGAGTGAAACACGAGAGGAAAGAGTGCTTGTGAGATCCCAACCTTGTTTTTGCAGATTTCAATATGTCACACAATCAAGAAGGTAACACAACCGAAGAGGTACAAAAACCAACTGTTCCGAACTTACAATTACAGGCGTTGTTTGGGGAGATGAGGAGAATGATGAGAGCTGAATTAGAACC
The DNA here is from genome assembly GCA_002914805.1 of Parasponia andersonii. Taxonomy (NCBI): domain Eukaryota; kingdom Viridiplantae; phylum Streptophyta; class Magnoliopsida; order Rosales; family Cannabaceae; genus Trema; species Trema andersonii. The sequence continues at coordinate 166,583 of JXTB01000579.1, read as the reverse complement.
AATTCATGAGAGGATTGATAGGTTGGAAGGAGAAATAGTTGCGGATCAGCCTTAAAATGCTCCCATTATGCAACCACCTAGGCGGGTACAACTAGAGGAGCAATGGGGTGATGAAGAAGATGTAGAGGAATGGGAGGAGATGGATGAACCAATAATAAATAGGGGCAGGTTTAGGCATGGTAATGGGAATAGAGATGCTAAGATGGGTAGGCCTAGGCGAGATACTGACTTGGGAGGCATTAAAGTGAAGATTCCATCCTTCCAAGGTAAAAACGATCCTGAAGCTTATCTAGAGTGGGAGAAGAGAATGGAGATCATCTTCAATTGCCATAACTATTCTGAGATTAAAAAAGTAAAGCTTGCTGCAATCGAATCCAGCGATTATGCTATTGTTTGGTGGGATTAATTGTTGAAGGAAAGAAGGAGAAATCTAAAACACCCTATTAAGGCTTGGGACGAGATGAAAACAATCATAAGAAGATGTTTCGTTCCAAGCTACTACAATCGGGAGCTGTACAACAAGTTGTAGTGACTAACCCAAGGATCCAAGAGCGTAGATGATTACTACAAGGAGATGGAGGTTACTATGATCCGAGCAAATGTAGAGGAGGACAAAGAAGCTACCATGGCTAGATTCTTACACGGTCTAAATAGAGAGATAGCGGACGTGGTAGAGATGCAACCTTATGTAGAGCTGACAGATATGGTGCACCAAGCTATCAAAGTTGAGCAATGATTGAAAATAAGAAACTTTCCTAGGAGGGGACCAAGCTCAGCTCCTACAAACTCATGGAGATCAGCCCCTAAACGGGACGAATTTCCATCAGCTAAGCCTAAGTCCGAGTCTTCTAAGGATACAAAACAAGTTGCGGCGCCAAAACAAGGTAGCACTGAATCTGCCACTTCTAGAAATTGCGATATTAAGTGTTTTAAATGTCAAGACAAGGGTCATATTGCTAGCCAATGTCTGAATAAAAGGGTGATGGTGATCAATGCTTAAAGGGAGATTGAGACAGACGATGAATGAGAAGATGAAGAAGATGACATGCCACCACTTGAAGATGATTATGAAGGGTATTGTGCTGTAGACGGAGAATCATTAGTGGTGAGACGAGCTCTTAGGATGCAAGTTAAGGAAGAAAATAACAACCAGCGGGAAAACTTGTTTCATACTTGATGTTTTGTGAAGAACAAAGTTTGCAGTGTCATAATTAATGAAAGGAGTTGCACCAACATGGCTAGTACTGAGTTAGTGGAGAAATTAGCATTACCTACCATAAAGCATCTACGACCGTACCAGCTTCAGTGGCTGAACAATTATGGAGAAGTCAAGGTGACAAAACAGGTGTTGGTAACATTTTCCATTGGCAAGTATGAAGATGAAGTGCTTTACAATGTGGTACCTATGCATACATGTCACAACCTATTGGGAAGACCATGGCAGTATGATCAATGAGTCGCACATGATGGTTTCACCAATAGGTACTCTTTTACTATTAAAAAGTAGCCTATATCACTTGTGTCATTGACTCCAAAACAAGTTCTTCAAGACCAACTGAAGATGCAAAAAGCGAGTGAAAAGAGAAAAGAGAAAGAGAGAGAGGCTGAAATCGAGAGAAAAGAAAAAGAGATGAGAGAAAACATAAGAGCAAAACCATGAGTAAGGGTAAAAGGGAAAAAGAGAGCAATGCAGCCTTATTGAGTATAAGAGAGGAAAAATACAATTTCATTGCAAAAAAAAGTGAGATCAAGAGAGCTTTAGTTTTACAACAGCCCCTTATAGTACTCATGTACAAGGAGGCTCTTTTATGTACTGATGATCTCACTGGTTCTTTGCCAAGCAATATGGTTTCTCTTTTGCAGGAGTTTGAAGATGTATTTCCGGAAGAGATCTCTCATGATTTACCTCCAATTCATGGGATTGAACATCAGATTGACTTCATACCCGGTGCATCAATTCCAAACCGGCCTGCCTATAAGAGCAATCCCGAGGAGACAAAGGAACTTCAAAGGCAAGTAGGCGAATTGTTGGACAAGGGGTATGTTCGTGAAAGCATGAGCCATTGTACAGTTCCGGTGCTGTTAGTTCCTAAGAAGGATGGGACATAGAGGATGTGTGTTGATTATCAAGCCATCAACAACATAACAGTAAAGTATCGTCATTTCACTCCTAGATTAGATGATATGCTAGATGAATTACATGGTTCTTGTGTTTTTACAAAAATTGATCTTAAGAGTGGATATCATCAGATTAGAATAAGAGAAGGTGATGAATGGAAAACTGCCTTTAAAACTAAATATAGTTTGTATGATTGGTTAGTGATGCCTTTCGGTTTAACTAATGCTCTAAGTACTTTTATGCGTTTGATGAACCATATTTTGCATGCATTTATTGGCAGATTTATGGTTGTATATTTTGATGATATCTTAATTTATAGCAAAAACATAGAAGAACATGGAATGCATTTAAAATCTATTTTAGATGTGTTAAGGAAATAAAAGTTATTTGCTAACCTCAAGAAGTGCACCTTTTGCATGGATAAGCTTGTGTTTCTTGGCTTTATTGTTAGTGCTTAGGGAATTAAGGTAGACGAGGAAAAGGTGAAAGTAATCCAAGATTGGCCAACGCCTACAACAATCAGCCAAGTGAAGAGTTTTCACAGCCTAGCTAGTTTCTATAGACAATTTGTGTGTAATTTTAGTAGCTTGGCCACCCCTCTTACTGAAGTCATTAAGAAGAATGTGCTATTTCAACGGGGGAAGGAACAAGAAAAGGCTTTAATCTGATCAAAGAAAAGTTAACTAATTCACCTTTACTTATTTTGCCTAACTTCACTAAAACTTTTGAAATTGAGTGTGATGCTTCAGGAATAGGTATTGGAGCTGTCTTGATGCAAGAAGGCCGTCTAGTTGCATACTTCAGTGAAAAATTGAGTGGGGCAGCTCTAAACTATCCCACTTATGATAAGGAGATGTATGCTTTGGTGAGGGCTTTGGAAAATTGGCACCATTATCTATGGCTGAAAGAATTTGTGATTCACATTGATCATGAATCTTTGAAGCATTTAAAGGGTCAACAAAAGTTAAACAAACGCCATGCAAAGTGGGTAGAATTCATTAAGACATTTCCTTATGTGATCAAATATAGGCAAGGTAAGGAAAATGTTGTGGCTGATGCATTGTCCCAAAGGTATGCCTTACTTTCTACTTTAGATACAAAATTACTTGGCTTTAAATACATTAAGGATTTATATGCACAAGATTTTGATTTTGGTAATATGTTCAATGCATGTGAAAAAGTAGCATTTGATAAGTTCTATAGGCAAAATGGATTTTTGTTACGGGAGAATAAACTGTGTGTGCCTATGTGTTCTTTGCGAGAATTACTTGTCAGAAAAGCTCATGGTGGTGGTTTGATGGGTCATTTTGGTGTAGCTAAGACTTTAGGTATTTTGCATGAATATTTCTTTTGGCCTCATATGAAACGTGATGTTGAAAGAATATGTAAAAAGTGTAGCACTTGTAAACAAGCTAAGTCTAAGTTGAAACCCCATGATTTGTACATCCCTCTGCCTATACCTAGTGAATCTTGGATTGAAATTCCCATGGATTTTGTTTTGGGATTACCTAGGACTAAAAGGGGGAGAGATTCAATCCTTGTGGTGGTAGACATATTTTCTAAGATGGCACACATCATTGCATGTCATAAAACTGATGATCATCACATTTAGCTGAATTGTTCTTTAAAGAAATTGTTAGGTTGCATGGCATTCCTAGGAAGACTTTGTGAGGAAAGTTAGGAACCAAGTTATTGTTTTCTACTACTTGTCATCCACAAACTGATGGTCAAACTGAAGTAGTGAATAGGACTTTGTCTTCTTTGTTACGTGCTATCATTAAGAAGAACTTGAAAATATGGGAAGATTATTTACCACATATTGAATTTGCTTACAATAGGAGTGTACATTCTGTAACTAAGTTTTCACCATTTGAAATTATTTACGGATTTAATCCATTGTCACCTTTGGATTTAACCCCGTTACCTTTGAGTGAACGTATAAACTTAGATGGCAAAAAGAAAGCTGAATTAGTAAAACAGATTTATGAAAAGGCACGGCTAAACAGTGAAAGAAGGACTGAGCAATATGTCCATCAAGCCAAGAAAGGACGCAAAAAGGTAGTATTTGAACTAGGAAATTGGGTTTGGGTGCACTTGAGACAGGATCGTTTTCTGGAGCAACGGCGTTCAAAACTCCTACCACAGGGAGATGGACCATTTCGAGTAGTAGAACACATGAATGATAATACCTACAAGTTAGAATTACCAGGTGAGTATGGTATTAGTGTGAGCTTTAACGTTGCTGATTTATCTCCTTTCGATGCAAGTGATGATTTGAGGATAAATCCTTTTCAAGAGGGGGAGAATGATGCAAATGTAGCTGATCAACTACACGTGCAAGAAGAGGAGCATTCACGTGGGCTTGGAAGGACTCAAGGGCAGCATTCACGTGATCCATTAAGCTTGCCAAATGAGCCAATCACAAGACTTAGAGCCAAGAGATTCAAAAAGGCATTAAATGGGCTGATTCAATACATTGGTGAGATGACTAATACATGGAGGCCTGATATAAGCCCAAATCAGATCCAAGGGAACCTAATCACTATGATTAAGGTTCTAAAAGAGTCCAATTGAAACTAAACACTTCTCTTCACATTTTCTAAGTCTTTTGTACTTTTAGGAAACTTCTTTAATTCAGATTTAAATTGAGGAGAGGGTTGCCACATGTCAAAATAACATTAGTTTGTCTTAAATTATGGACAAATTTGACTCCTATATATAGGAGAGAGCCTCGTACGTTTTTCAGAGCTTAGTGATCAATAATATTGTGAGTTATTCGTATTTTTCCTTTATTCTTGAGAAGATTCCTGAACTTAAGTTAACTCTTGTGGCGTTTAAAACAACCAGACTTATCCCATTGATTCTTGAGTGGTTCTTGAGGATTCTTGGTGTGACGTCTTTAATCTTTCGTAGTTTTTGATTTATATCTTGCTAAGTTACAGGTCAAGACTCAACAATCTTACGACTTGGTGATCCTAGAATTCGAATTCTATAGTAGGTGCTGGGTTTCGTCACAATTGTTAGCGGAGTTCATATCAACTTATTAGCAGGAGATTCATTTAGAGTAGTACTTTATCTTGGGGTACTTTAGTTCTCTTTGCAACAAAAGATGGTTCTTTGCGGCTTTATATGGATTCTAGACAGCTGAAATAGATGATAGTGGAGAACTAGTATCCCTAACAAGAAGAGATCGATGTCTTTTTTAATTAACTTAGGGAAACCAAATTCTTTTCCAAAATAGATCTAAGATCTAGTTATCACCAATGAAAGATTCACAGTAAGGATATTTCGAAAACTGTATTTAAAATTCTATATAGTCATTACGAGTTTCTAGTTATGCTTTTGGTTTTAACTAACATTCCAATAACATTCACGAATCTTATAAACATAACTTTTAGGCTATAGTTGGATTAATTTGTGGTTGTTTTCATTGATGGCACATTGGTGTATTCCAAGCCGAGAAATTTGTTGAAAACTTGAGGATAATACTTTAGATTTTGAGAAATCCTCGACTTTATATGCAAAGAGATAAATGTGACTTTTGAGTGATAGAAGTCAAGTTCTTGGGTATATGATTTCACAATAAAGTATTTTGGTTAATCTTGCTAAGACAAAATATGTTCTACTATGGAAGAGATCGAAGAATATTTCAGAAGTTCAAAGTTTTCTCTGTTGATGGTAAATATTTTACCATTTTGAAAAAGTGGTTAGAATGTTGGGATTATTTCCAAAAAAGTATTTTCTATAATATGACACTCTAAAACACCGATTATAGTTCGTGAAGTATTTTACGTGAATAAATTAGTTTCATTTGTCTTATATCATACCGTGGTGAATGCACATTTGTATAAAAATCTAAAGCTTTTATGATATATAAGACTACAATAAATTATGATATATAAGACTACAATAAATTAAAAATAAACATATGAAGTAGTTCATATAGGGTAGACTTATTTCTTTATCCTAAGTCTAAATAAAAAGTTCAAACTTATAAGTGAAGAGGAAATATTTTATTTCTAATAATTAATAGTATTTGTCTATCTGAATAGGAATGATATTACTTTATTTTTAATAATTAATTAATATTTATCTATCAAAACAGGAATGATATGTCTCAAATCATTGAAGTGTTTGACTTCAGATTGAAATACTAGTACATTAAATATAGTTGTAACTTCATTGAATTGGACAAAATAACTAATACAAGAATTGAGGTTAAGTATCATAATTCAATCTTCTTCTTATTATTAACTTAGCATTATGTGTATGGATCTTAATCATAGTATTGGTCAAACATGCTTATATAAGTCTTTCCTTTTTGATTTGTGAAAGAATGTTCTATTAGAGCTTGAACTCTAGTATTTTAGAAGATAAGATTTATGAATTGATAAGAATATCATTTACAAATATGGACACCATACATGAAATACCGTGGTGAGTTATTTGAAGATCTTAGAATAATTTAAACCCCGAATCTAGATATTCATTATGTGAATTTGACAATGTTTATAAAAGCCATAGACTAAAATTGTCAAAAAAAAAATTATCCATGAGTTGTCTCAAAAATTGGTACAGTGAAAGCAATCAACCTAGCTTTCCTATTTGTCTCCTTTTAGCCTGTTTTGATCATTCTTTTTTTGAGTGTGTTCAAAACAAGGAGTTTGTTTTCTAGAATTTACCTAGTATCTCAACGTACCAAAAAAATAGTGTTTGTTGATCTGTAAATCAATTCCTATTATGCAATCTGTTTTCTTTTTTGTCTCGTTTCAGCCCGTTTTGGTCACTCTTCTGGGATTTTATTCAAAATAAAAAGTTTGTTACCTGAAACTTATCTTTGATCTCAAAATGGCAAATAATGTACCAAAAATCCAAGATAATAAAAGAAAAAAAAAAAAGAAAGAGTGAGAACAACTAATGATAGTTAATTATTGAGATGGAATTGTAATGAGGTGAGCCGTCAGAAGGGAAAAGAGGTATGTCTAAGATGTAAAGTGGGCCTGAGGAGACCTTTGAGTTTATATACTTTTATATATATATATATATATAGAGAGAGAGAGAGAGAGAGAGAGAGAGAGAGAAGGTTAGAGTTAAAAAGGGTTAATGAAATTGCATGCGTCTCTCTCATGTCTCTGAGATATGTCTGTGCATGCGTTTGAGTGTGTCTCTTGGATCACGCAAAGCAAAAATGAAGTTCCTTCTGCTCTGCTTGTATGGACTTTTACTTTCTTCTTTCCCAAACCCTTTAGTTATCATTTTTACCGCTATTCTATGCTAGCTTACATGCATTTTCAGGATCAAGATATAAGGCCACTACATTATTATTCTTCTAAGTTCATTGAATATATGTTTACCCAAAAAAAAGGTTCATTGAATATATATACACATATATTATGAATAGTACTGGAAGGGACATCAAGTGAAATTAGCAGCATCCCAGCTAGGCAACTTACTAAAATCACCATCCCTCGTCAACCAATCCCAGAACAAGCGCGTTATTAGAAACTAATGATCAAATATTCATTAAATATTTATATGGTAAAGGTAATTTAAGAAGGAAAAAGATGAGAACGAATCTATATTTACATATGTATATTTGTAAATCATTCTTTCCTAAAAATTTTGGTTCTGCGGATTAATAATGACTGATCAGATTAAATCGGATATTAGGGGTACTGGGTTGTGAGATGTATATATACATATGGAATATGGTCCGGCCTCTATTCAGATATTGTGTATCGATAAAGTCTCTCTCTTCAGTACAGTAATTAGGATAACATAAATCTATTATCCATTAATTTTGCGTGTACAAATTATATATGCATCTCTTTCATTCTTGTCTAACTTCATATGAACTTTTTTTAAAATTCTTTTTAAGATTAACAAGAAAAACACCCGGGTTCTTTTTTCTTCTCTCATAAAGGATTAAGAAGCAAATTAACAATAAGAAAATATTATATTTTGAGATTAATTGTCATTCATCTAGTCTAAAAATGTGTCAATAGTTCTCTCTCTCTCTAATGAGAGTATCCGGAATCCGGCATGTTAAACATGTTGGGTCTCTATATGGAGATAGCTATGCATATATAGATAGAATTTTTGTTGGCTTTCTTCTGTCAAAAGATGATATATTTAATATATATATATATATATATATTTACGGGTTCTTCTACAAAATAGACCTAGAGAGATTTTGATTAAAAGATTTATGTTTTCGAATCTGTAATTGCAAAGTACGCTTTCTCGACTATGGTCGATAATAGTCAACACCATGCTCGACTAAAAAAAAACTCAACACTATGCTTGACTATGCAAAAAAATTACAATAATAATTTTGCTAAGAGTTGTAAAATAACATAGGTATTTTTTTAGTAAAACCGACCTGTATGCTAGGGATACCAATATTTTATACCAAAACATCATATAAGGTGATATTTATTTCAACTATTTTTTTTTTAAAGTGGAACTAAATTATTTAAAATTATATGACTAAAAATGATGCCACATTATTAATGTAAATTTTTTATATAAGATTTTGGTTTCTCAATCTTTTACTCTATATATATTTATATATATGCGTCTTGCGCTTAAGTTGGCTCTCCCAAATTTTATTCAGAGAAACTCAAATGTGCTATCACAAATATAGTCAATAAGGTGATCTCCTAATATAATGTTGGAGAATTCTATCGTAAGAGTGACGTTTTTGCTCTCATGTACGAGATTTTGCTAGACTGTAGGATTAAAATGAAAGACAAATTTAATGGACGCTATTCTATCTAACTATAAATAAGGTCCACAAATATACACGAGCAAACTGAGCACGGAAACATTTGATGTTTATCCTTACAATCCTCCCCTATTCTACCGTGCCCACTCTTTCTTCATTCAACCACTCTGTCTCTTCTGCTATGTTTTCTCTCTCTGTATCTCCACCTGTTCTTCCTTCCACAGAACAATGATAAAGGTATCACGACCCAAACCCTGAGCCAGTGACAGAAAATGAATTTCACAAGTGGAAATTCATCATTTATTTTAGAAAATTTAAAATAAATGACAACTAGTTTACAAAAATGGTTCAAATTTTAAATTCCCACAGTTTGTGATCACCACTAGACATAAACTGTTAATAATAGAAATAAAACATTAATATGCATCACATCGTCATCACTAATAGACATTATAGATAATACAGACTAAATCCAAAGTATGAGCCTTAAATATTATTACAAGTCCAAGGAGAGTATCTAAGTAATCACCAATCACAAACAAGGGTAAACTTCTTCTCAGATTACTCCACCCCAGAGTTGCCCAAGTCGTACTGTAAATCACCTGAGAAAGGAAAGAAAGGGGGTGAGCATTTGCATGCTCAGTAGGAATTTCAATTACCCTTTTTGATATGAATGCAACTTTTCAAACCTACATGGTTAGCACCTTTCCAAAATCTATTTATAAAATAAGTTCGCAAAGTAATCAAAAATCATAAGAAATCATGTTCATCATTGTACATATCATAAATCAACCAAGTACAAGCATATACATAAGCTCTCATCATCTCATCACGGTCCTATAATACCTCTGTAACAGAGGTACCCAGCATCCTGACACTACCCAGAGGTGTGTCAGCAAATCTGCGCAAGGGCTTAGGTCTCTCACCTAGCACTGCAGCAACTCCCAGCGATCTAAATACCATAATGCTAAAATGGAACTCAAGTACGTGATCCTATGATAGGTACAATATGTCATAGAGTGTGTAATAACCATGCATCAAGTATTTTAAGAAATCATACTTTAATATTCATTTGGTATTATTCTAGGATTTACGAAATTTCGGGCAGCATAACCGCTGTATTTTCTCAAAACTAAAATTTTAAACCTGCATAAAAATCATAACAACCAATCCCAGAATAATCCAATATATCTCAACAATTCACAAATTTATCAATTATGCAATCAAACCATTGAATTTAGGAAAATCGACATTTTCAAGAAATAGGTTATAATGCATATTTTAAATCAAAATAAGTATAAAATTTGATAATTGAACCCCTACTTCGCCTGGATAGCCAGACTAAGCTATCGGCGCTCGTAGATTCTCTAGTTGGTCACTCGATAGCTCGGAGGGTCGTTTCGGGATCCCGTGAGTTCACTTTGAGGGGTGACTTTCTAAAGAAGCCTAAAATTGTGAAACGGAGGTCACCATTGAATTCATAGCACCCAAAAACATTGGGTTAGACATATAATTTGATTAATTTGGGCCCAAGGCCTGTTGCACGCAAATCGAGGCAAATCTTGAGCCTCATGTCTCGGATTTCGTGCCCACTCAAAACCTATTGATGTTTTATATTAAAACTCGTCTCTTGACCTTACTTAGTCTAATTCCGAAGTCCAATTTCAGTTTCGAGGCCTCTAGCTCAAATTTGGGCTAAATTAGAAACTAATTAGAAAAGTTTAAAAAATACCAATTTCTGGAAATATTTAGATAAATGCCACAAATTTTAGATCAGATTTTCTCTCAATCCTTAGATCCAATTTCCAAAATCTACCACCCATTCTGCTATCTTAAACCACATTTTCCTCCCTCAAAGTTTCATGTATAATGGATTAACATAGCAAAAGTAATTGCACAGATGCCACTTTTTGTGACGAAAATACAACAAAAACTTTCAAATGCTCACCGGAGCTTCTTGGCCAAAAATTAATGGCAGTGGAGCGTGAACCCAAGTAGGAGGAAGCTTGGGCTTCGATTTGGTGGTAGTGGGTGGCGGCTAAGGGCGGCGAAATGGCGAAAAACTACCTCGAAACATCGCGGGTTAGGCTCGAATTTGCGAGCTGCTTGTCGCGGCTGGGCGGTGCGATAGGGTCAGGTGGCTGGTGGCGGAAGTGCGTCAGGCCATGGGTGAGGTGCGCCAGTCAGAGTTCAGGCTTGGGTCTTCGCCGGTGGCCAGCAGTGAAGCTGCACAAAGAAGGAGCGAAAGAGAAGAAGAAGAAGAACGGGAGAGGAAGAGAGAGAAAAGAAAAATATATACATATATAAAAAAAATGTGACAAAAGACTATTTTACCCTTGATAAAAACTAGTTTTTACATCCTCCCCTCCTTAAGGGAATTTCGTCCCGAAATTCAGAATACAAGGCATAAATCAAAGTACAACCTCAAGTTGAAAGTTAAACAAATGAGGATACTTCTCATACATCTCGGTCTCAAGTTCCCAGGTTGTTTCTTCTTCGTTATGGTGTTCCCAAAGAACCTTAACAAGCGGTATCTCTCTATTACGAAGTACTTTGAGCTCTCTTCTCAGTATTCGAACTGGTTGCTCCTTATAAGCCACATTCTCTTAGATAGGTACTTCTAAGTACTGGACAACATGAGACGGGTTAGGTATGTACTTCCTGAGCATTGAAACATGGAATAAATTGTGTACTCGACCCAACTGTGGTGGAAGATCCAGACGATAACCAACAGGTCCAATTCTTTCAGTAATTTCGAATGGTCCAATGTACTTTGGAGCTAACTTCCCTTTAACTCCAAATCTTGTGACTCCGCGCACTGGCGTAACTTTCAAGAACATCCTATCACCAATGTCAAACTCTGCCTCGCATCTTGAGATGTCAGCATAGCTTTTCTGGTGACTTTGAACAACCTTGAGTCTCTCTCTAATCTTGTTAACCTTCTCGGTAGTCTCTTGTATTAGCTCAGGCCCAAGAGTAACACGCTCCTCTGCATCAGCCCAACATAAGAGTGATCTGTAAGGTCTCCCATATAGTACCTCATATGGAGCCATACCAAGACTAGTTTGGTAGCTGTTGTTGTAAACAAACTCCACAATGATAGGTGATCATCCCAGCTTCCACCAAAATCTAGTATACATGAACGAAGCATGTCCTTTAGGATCTGTATAGTCCTCTCAGATTGGCCATCTGTCTGAGGATGATAAGCTGTACTAAGATTCAGTTTTGGTCCCAAAGCTCTCCAGAACTTTGACGTAAATCTTGGATCTCTGTCAGAAACTATGCTTGATGGTACTCCATGTAAGCGAACAATATTATCCATATAAAGATGACTAAGAAGGGTGAGTGAAAAGTCAATCTTGATCGGTATGAAGTGTGCGGTCTTTGTCATCTGATCAACTATCACCCAAATAGCGTCATTCTTTCTTTGAGTTTTTGGTAGGCCAGTAACAAAATCCATGGTGATTTTATCCTATTTCCATTCCAGAATATGTAAAGGTTGAAGTAGTCCAGCTGGCCTCTGGTGTTCTTGTTGGTAAATTGACCTAACACTTAGGAAAATCATGCATGCATACAGATATAGAAAATACATGATCATATCATTAACGCAGAGGAAAAATAGCGGATTTAGGTTTTAAAATTTTTACATGAAAATAGTTTTCATAACCAAATAACACACATGCATCATATACAGGATCATGTACAACATAAATCAAATCTAGATACAAAACCCTAGAGATGAGATTAGGGTTTACCTCTTGTAGCGTGTTCCTCCTTGATCTCCTTATTGATGGTGATCAAACCTCCAACCCTAGATCTTCTAGTCTATGCTCTTGCTCTTGGTTGACGAAGCGAGTGGGCACCAAGTCGAAACCTTCGTTGGAGAATGATCAAGAATGCCTTCTTGATCCTATGAAATACTTGGATGTGAGATGAGACTATGAGATTGTAGGAAACATTTTTCTCTCTCCCTTAGCTTAGGTTGGCCGAAATCTCTCTCTCCACCTATGCCTTATGCGTGTGACTCTATATGAGTTACTGTGTAGAATTTCCTCTCATATATCTTATATATATGGACCAAAAACTGCTAACCCTAGTCCAATTAGGATTGGACTTATTCTCCAATTCGGGCTTTGGGTGTATTTTTATAAATATGTCCAACTCATGAAATTTATTTATAAAAATACCAACTTCTGTGTAGAATCATTATTTTATACAGTTTCATGAAACTTATTTTACCAATACCACCAACCAATTAATGAGCTAAATTGAGCTAGACAAAGGACCTAATGGATCCAAATAATCTAAGCTCTAATAATATGATAAATACATAATAACTCTTATTATGGTATTTATATAAATATTATTAGTAAAGGGGACACTCCACTAAAGGCCCAATACTGCACTCTTAGATTAAATGTCATGCCTTTTATAGAGATTTAATCAACTAATCTTGATTAACCGATCCATCTAGCATATTATATACCACATATATAATCCCTATACAATGCCGTAATTGGATAGGTGAAATTACCGTAATACTCCTCCAACACCTATTTACCTTTAAGTTACCATCTTTCTATCAAGGAATAATGTTATCGATAATTTTGTTCTAATGGCTATTTAAACAAAATTATCAACCAATTCACAAAGTGAATACTAAAATCTTAGATTTAATTATTCCATGAATCTTAAAAGAACCTAAAGTGGCATTAATGTATAGTATCCTTAACTATTTGGTGTTCCCATCAATTCATAAGCCTTAACCTCTAATATGATAGAGTTTACCTCTAACTTCATAGAAGTTAGTCTTTTAACAAATCAAAAGGCTATAACTCATGAAAGCAAGTCCAGTCAAACATCAAGGATTAAGATTTATATGCTAAGAGCTAGTTTGTGATAATATAAGAATTGAGTTATGATACTCCAATTCTTTATATTACCTGGTCCAGTTTAATACACATAACTTGTTTATGTTGTATTAGTGTTTCTATCAGAAATCAGATACTTCAATGATTTGAGACACATCATTCTCGTTGAGATAGATAAACAATACAACCTATAGTAAATAAAGTATTTCTTCTTTATTTACAGATTGAAAACTACTTCATTTAGACTTAGATAAAAAAACAAGTCTCTCCATAATTAACACTTAATCATGTTTGTTTCTTTATACACATATAAAGTCATGGAATCTTTTTCAGATGAATAAACTATTCAACTAAGATAATTTAATTTAGCAAATATCATAATTTCATATAAGAGCTAGTTGTTTATACTCAAAAAGGTAAAATTGGAAATCTGCTTTTTAGGGCAAAAATCCCAACAATTCTACCTTGACTTGCTGACAAGTTATACACTTAGCTACAAAAGTAGATACCTCTCGTTTCATGCCTTTCCACTAGTACTACCTCTTCAGATCATGTTACATCTTAGTGCTACTAGGATGTACTGCGAACTTAGACATGTGAGCCTCAGTCAGAATAGTTTCTCTAAGATAAGGGTCATTAGCTATAGCTAGCCTTCCATTGAAAAGCACAAACCCTTCTTTACTGGTACTCCAACCATCTAACTACTCACCATTCTGAAGTTGGTTTCAGACCGCTCTCAATTCTTGATCTTGCCATTGATTTTGATGTGCAATCTGGAGGAGTGATGGTGTGGCCACAATGTTACTGATACAAGCAGTTTTCTCATTTTCGCTATACTCCAAGTTATAGTCACCAACGGTAACCGAATTCTTCCAATCTTCTAGTATCAACGAAGCAAACACGCTATGAGGCTTTCTACTTAAAGCATCAGCTACAACATTAGCCTTTCCAGGATGATACTGAAGTTTGAAGTCATAGTCCTCCATATACTCAACCCATCTTCTCTGTCTTAAGTTTAGGTCTTGTTGAGTGAAAAGATACTTCAAACTCTTATGGTCAGAATAAATCTCAAACTTCACACCATACTGATAGCATCTCCATATCTTAAGAGCAAAGATCACGGCTGCTAACTCTAGATCATAAGTGGGGTAGTTCTTCTCATGTGGCTTCAACTGATGGGAAGCATAAGCTACTACCTTGCCGTTCTGTATTAAGACACATCCCAATCCTGAACCAGAAGCATCGGTATACACGACATATGGTTCATTACTATTAGGAACAGTAAGAACAGGTGCAGTTGTTAATCTCCTCTTCAATTCCATGAAAGCTACTTCATAATCATCATCCCATACAAACTTGACATTCTTTCTCGTCAACTTTGTCAAAGGCATTGCAATTCTCGAGAAATTCTCAACAAAGCGGCAATAATAACCTACTAGACCAAGAAAACTTCTTATCTCAGTTATATTCTTTAGTCTTTCCCATCCTAGAACAGATTTTACCTTAGAAAGGTCAACAGAAATTCCTTTATGAGAGATAACATGCCCTAAGAATTTCACTTCCGTCATCCAGAAATCACACTTGGATCTCTTGGCATAAAGTTGGTGATTCCTCAAGGTCTGAAGCATAATTCTCAAGTGCTTAGCATGTCCTTCTCGAGTTTTAGAATAGATCAAGATATTATCGATGAAGATAACCACAAATCGATCCAAATAAGGTCTAAAAATTCTGTTCATAAGGTCCATATATTTTGTTGGTGCATTAGTCAGACCAAATGCCATAACTAGGAACTCAAAGTGACCGTAATGAGTCTTGAATATAGTTTTTGGTATGTCTTCTTCCCTCATCTTCAACTGATGATAACCAGATCGGAGATCAATCTTGGAATAGAATATTGATCCACCCAGTTGATCAAACAGTTCATCAATTCTTGGCAAAGGATATTTGTTCTTCACTGTTAGCTGATTCAGTTTTCTGTAATCCACATAGAGCCGAAATGTTCCATCAGCTTTCTTGGCAAGCAGAACAGGAGCACCCCATAGAGAGGTACTACTCCTAATGAATCTCTTTGATAAAAGATCATCTAGTTGATTTCTCAACTCAGTCATTTCCACTGGAGCCATGCGATAGGCTGGAATAGAAGCTAGCTGAGCCCTGGGAATCAAATCAATGTAGAATTCAATCTCCCTATTAGGTGGTAGCCCCAGTAATTCCTCAGGAAAAACATCTGGAAACTCGCTAACCAGTGATATCCAAGGGTATTAATCGGCTGTTCCCATCTCACCATCGATGGCAAATAAATTCCTATAGCACTCTAGCTTCTTCCTTCCACCTATGCATGCTTTCAAAATAGGACTCGGTTTCAAAGGATTCAAGTGAGCTTGGTAAACAATAGGATGCCCATCCGTTGGAAAGAGAGTCATTTTCTTGTTGAAACAGTCAACAGTTGCTCGGTACTTGGATAGCCAATCCATCCTGAGAATTACATCAAATTGTTGCAAAGGTAACGCAACTAAATCTGCTAGAAGCTTCCTATCATCAATCACAACAAGACAACAATGATAGATAGTAGAAACATCGGTAACTCCACTGATAGATGTTCCCAAAGTCAATATATGGTCCAACATAGAACATTCCAATCCCAACATCTGAGCAAACAACATGGAGATGAAAGAATGGGAAGCACCTATATCAAATAAGACATGAGCACAAGAATGAGAAATAAGAATCATACCATCAACAACACCTCTGTCAATGTGGTCCTAAGTCTTATTTGCCTCTCCAACTACATAGGCATGACCAGACATTTTTTCTTTGTTTCCTCTTCCTTGACCAGAGCGACTGCTACTAGTTCCTGGACCGGTACTGGCATATCCACGCCCTCCTTGGTTTCCAGAACTTTGTGGAGTCTAGAAATTCTGAGTATAGCCTTGGTTGTAACCTTAACCTTGTGGCCTATACTAATGCTGGTACTGAGAACCATAAGGCTACTGATAAGGCGTGGAAGTGAATGCCTGAGACTGGGTATGAGATTGCACTGGCCTCGTCTGACTGCCCTGAAAAGGAACTGAGGCACTCTGACTTCCCTGTGATCCTCCTTGAGACAATGGAGATCCTTGTTGACGGTAGGGGCAAGCTTTCTTCTAGTGACCTTGCTATCCATAATTAAAGCATCCATAAGGTCCATAGCAACTTTTCCCTGAAGAGTCACTACTATTACTACTCCCACTATTCTGAGAGTTTTGCCCTTGCCATTACCCTTAGCTCTTCTTGTTAATTTTTCTCTCGTTGCCCTTGTTTCTTGAATGATCTCTCATTGCTGACCGATCATTAAGAAAAGCCTCAGCTTTTTGGGCTGCAGCAACTAAGTCAACCAGATTGCTAAAGGGTTGGGTCACAACCTTCTCTAAGATGGCTGGTCTCAAAGCCTCCATGAACTTGACAATCTAGAGGGTAGGGTCCGTCCCGGGTGCATAAGCATATTGTGCTAACTCCATAAACCGCACATAATATTCATTCGCTGTCATGTCACCCTGCTTGAACCATTCATACTCTCTAATCATAGTAGCTCTATGACTAGTATTAGCATAATAACTCCTGAATAATCCCTCAAAGGCCTCCCAAGTCATGTCAGTCACGTCCTAGGCCAACTTAACTGTCTCCCACCAATTAATAGCTCCATCAGTCAGCTTATAAGTGGCAAATATTACTTGGAACTCTGTTGGCATCCCAATAGTTGTGAAGGTCCTCTTGACATCTCTAAGCCATCTCTCAGCTGAGGTGGGATCAAGTCTCCCATCGATTGATAGTGGATTGAGCTTCATGAAGTCCTTAAAGAAACTAGTAAGACGAGCCTCAGGGTTTCATTCCATCCTCAGACCAGATAATGCTCATAAAGCATTATATAAGTCGGCCAGAGGGTCAGGGGCTTGCAGTTGTGGTGGAGGTGTTTCAGTCCTAGGCTCTTGCCTCGGTATTCTTCTCCTTGGAGGCATTATAGTTCTGTATTCATATGCTAAAGTGTTAGCGAGATAGTAATGCAATTACATTTGAAAAAAAGAAGTCACAATCTAGTCTTATGGTGTCACATCCGAGGTAATTAAACATCTACTCTGATTCCAAAAATCTTTCTATCACGACCAAACCCCAGGCCAGTGGCAAAAAAAGAATTTCACAAGTAGAAATTCATAATTTATTTTAGAAAATTTAAAAAAAAAAAACAACAACTAGTTTACAAAAATAGTTCAAATTTTAAATTTCCATAGTTTGTGATCACCACTAGACATAATGTAAAAACTCAGTTTTTTTAGGGGCAAAATGGCCGTTTGACTAGGGAAAAAAAACAAAAAAAAATCAGATTACATATATATAAACCCCTCTCTCTCCTCCCTCTCGTCCCCCCCCCCGGGAGCCGTTCTCCCTTTCCCTCTCTCTCACTCTCTCAGCCAAAGGAAGCCGCACTACCGTCTAAGCTCCATTTTGCCGAGCAGATCACCAACGAGCCTCCCCCGTGCCACCACGAGCCGGTCGCCAGCCGCCGGAGCAGCCGCCATCGCCGAAGAAGACGAAAGGGGCCGTTTCGGACTTTTTGTCACTGGCGAAGGTTCTGGTGTCCGTTCGACCCCCAACTAGTCCCATTGGATTCGTCTCGTCTTAAGGATCATCAAGGTATATATATCTCAACCTCATTTTGTCTAGACTGAAAGTTGCCATTTTTGAGCATTTCGAGTTTATGGTTGTAGTTTTTGATCCGACCATTGGATTGTGTTTTTGACTATATTTTTGGAATGTACTCAGAAAATAGAGAAGTTTGATATATATATTGTGTTGTTTGGTGATCGGCACGAGAATCTAGATCAAAGGGTCGAGATTTTGTCTCGTTTTGCATGCCACCAGTCCGATGCGGGTCCGGACCCGAATTGGACAAATTATATGTCTAACCTAGCTATCTTGGGTACTAGGAATTTAGTGAAGAGTTCCATTTGCGAAATTGAAGCTCCGGTGAGAAGTTGACTTTTCGCAAGAGGACAGTCGAGGGCTTGGAATTAGTTCTCAACCCTCTAGGTGATCGTCAACGATATCTTGAGGACTCAATAGCATGGTATCGCTATTCCAGTGAGGTAGGGGTTTAGTTACCTTCGTTTTATACCGTTTTTGAGTTAAAACTTATTTTCTGCAGTATATAAGAACAAGTGTATTTTTAATGATTTGAATTATATGTGATGGAATTGGTTGTATGAGATATATACTGTACTGCTCTAGGAATTTGCTGTGTGCAGGTTATTTTGGGTATATCAAAAAAAGGGCAGTTATGCTGCCCGTTTTTCTATAAAACCCTATTATGCATATTTTACTGAAATATTAGAGTACAGTAGTTTTTACACTTCAATTCTGGATTGCACGTGTCATAGGATCATACATGAGCAATGTGTTAGCATCGTGGGTTTTACAGTGTGGCGTTGTATGCCCCGCCATCGGTGGGTTTTACACAGGTGTCCCCTTCGGGTATGGGCTTAGGTATCAGGCAGGTGTTTGGCATACTTAGTGCCATCATCCTGGGTTTTAACAGATGAGAGGATGAGAGCTCATAGGTGTGGATTGATTTGTGTCATGTGCATATGGATTGATGATTTTGATTACACTGTTTTATATATATGGGCTCCCATTTTGGATTATATATATCTATGTGTGTGTATGTTTTGGATTTGAACTAACTATGCAGGAGTTTTCCATCACTGAACTATTTTTCTTCGAGTTAATTATTTTCCTACTGGGCATTGTATACTCACCCCCCCTTCTTCCCTTCCTCAGGTGGTGTTCAGTGCGATCTTGGAAATCATAAGGAGTAAGAGGCCATCTTGACTGTAGTTCATTTCTTAGTAATGCTAGAAGTCTACTATTGTAGTATTTTGACTATTTAGAGTTTTGTTTTAGCATTGAACTGAGATTACTACTTTCTATTTTGTCTGTAAACTTATGTATGCCATTCTAGGATTTAACTTGTTGTTGTAGATGATGATGATGCTTGGACTTATATTTGATTTTCCCATTTTTCAATTATTATTCGGTCTATTTTTAATGGTGTATATGAACTATGGGAGAAGTTCACGGGATGAAATTCCAAATACTTTATCAAAATGTACTATTTACAAAACTAAAACTTTTTAGACACTTTTCAAATAAATCATGGAATTTCCCATCTTTGTGAAATTTCCCTTCTGCCACTGCCCCGGGATTTGGGTCGTGACAGAAATTATGGTATCAGAGCTTTGAGTTTAATAGCTTGGACCTATCGTCATTACACTAGACTGAAGTTATTTTATGACAAGCATGCATCATTATCTCACTAACAGCTTGACATATTGTTTCAGACTTGTAAGGATGCCTCCTTGAAGAGTTCTGAGGCACTAGCCGGATGCCGAACCTCCTCAACATCCAGATTTCTCTCATCTGATTGAGGCAATGCAGTAGGCATTTGCCCAGATGAGAAACCCAGACTATCAGTCTCCAGCTCTGAGGGCACGTCAGCTGGATCAGTCAGATTACCTCCAGCAATTCATGCGCCTCCAGCCAGGACAGTTTGATGGGAGACCAGATCCTCTCGCAGCAATTGCTTTGTTGCGTGAGATGGAGAGACATTTTCGGTCCCTTGGTGCTCCGGTAGAGTTTTGGGCAATCTTTGTCGTTATCCGTCTGTCCGAGAGTGCCATTTGTTGGTAGGAGACTGTGGAGTGGATGCAGGATGTTGTGGGTCTTACTTGGGAAGGCTTTGAGCGGATTTTCAGGGCTTAGTATGCCAATGAGGATCAACAGGATGAGATTATGAATCGGTTTGAGACTTCGGTCCAAGGTAACAGAATGGTGAATGAGTACCTGATTGAGTTCACTGAGTTGGCAAGTGTTGCCCTTGACCCAGGTACGAGTGAGAAGTCCCGAGTTGCAAAGTTCATGAGTCGTCTGAATCGGAACATTTTCAACAGGATTGGTACTCAGACTTTCCATACTCTTCCTGAGATTGCAGTGGCTGCCCAGCGGACAGATGCCATCGAAGAAAGTTTTGATTCCAGGAGGAACCAGAGGAGAAGAAATGACAGGAAAGCCACCAGAATGAACCAGGAGCTGTGGTCAGCCCAAGTTACTCCGAGCAGTAGGAGCTTGAATAGCAGTGGTTCTTCTGGGGGTGGCAGAGGTAGTCCTTATGGAGGATGTTTTGTTTGTGGCCAGCCAGGTCACCGGAAGAAAGAGTGTCCTACTCAACTGCAGAAATCTCCTCTTTCTCAACTACAGGGGAGTCAATCAGGTTCTGTTCCTTATCAGAACACTCAGGCAAGGCCGCAAAAGTCACAAGGTGCTTCATAGACTTTTACTTCTCCTCAACCCTATCAACATCAGTACCGCCCTCAGGGTTACACTCAGAACTTTCAGACTCCTTAAGCCTCAGGGAGTCAGGGTGGGCGCGGTTATGGCAGTAGTGGTCCAGGATCCAGTAGCAGCTGACCTGGTTAGGGGAGAGGTAGCAAAGGAAAAGGAAAAGTGATTGGCCAAGCCTATGCTTTTACTAGAGCCGGCGACACTCAGGATCGCACCGGTCGAGGTGTTGTTGACGATATGATCCTTATTTCACACTCTTGGGCACATGTTTTGTTTGATACTGGTGCATCCAATTCATTCATATCCTTATTGTTTGCTCAACTGTTGGGGTTGGAATTTTCTGATTTGGATTATATATTGACGTTGGGTACACCTTTGGGAGGAATGACTGATGTGTCTAGTGTGTGTAAGTCTTGTCGGGTTGTGATTGGTGATAGGAAGCTTCTTACTGATTTGATTGTATTGCGAATGGGACAGTATGACGTAATACTCGGTATGGATTAGTTGTCGAAATATCGAGCAGTTGTGGACTGTCGTACGAAGTAGGTGACTCTTTTTCCTAGTGATGGATATCCCATTATCTATCAAGCTAGAATGAGTCCATTGGAGCCTAGTCATGTTCTGAAAGCGTGCTTAGGTGGAAGAAAGAAACTCGAGTGTTATGGGAACTTGTTTGCCATAGATGGTGAGGTGAGGACAGACGATCAAGACCCATGGATTCCAGTGGTGTGTGAGTATTCAGAGGTATTTCCTGAAGACTTACCGGGGTTAGCACCTAATAGGGAGATCGAGTTCTGTATTAAGTTAGTTCCTGGAGCTCAGCCAGTTTCTATTCCAGCCTATCACATGGCACCTACTGAGATGGAAGAATTAAGAGAACAATTGGACGATTTGCTTTCCAAAGGCTTCATTCGCAGTAGCGCTTCTCCTTGGGGTGCTCCTGTTTTGTTTGCGAAGAAAGCTGATGGTTCGTTGAGACTTTGTGTGGACTACAGGAAGTTGAACCAATTGACAGTGAAGAACAAGTATCCTTTGCCAAAGATAGATGAGTTATTTGATCAACTCGGGGGTTCAAGATTCTTCTCCAAGATTGACTTGAGATCTGGTTATCATCAGTTGAAGATAAGGGAAGATGATATACCTAAGACAGCATTCAGAACTCGATATGCTCATTTTGAGTTTCTGGTGATGCCATTTGGTTTGACAAATGCTTCTGCAGCCTTTATGGATCTCATGAATCGGGTTTTTAGGCTGTTTTTGGATCGTTTTCTGGTTGTGTTTATCGACGACATCTTGGTATATTTCAAGACTCGAGAAGAGTATGCCGAACATCTGGGAATAGTACTTAAGACCTTGAGAGATCATCAGCTGTATGCTAAGAAATCAAAGTGTGATTTTTGGATGTCAGAAGTGAAGTTTTTGGGTCATGTGATTTCTCACAGAGGTATTTCAGTTGATCCCGCTAAGATCGAAGCTGTTCTGGAATGGGAAAGACCGAGAAATATGACGGAAGTATGTAGTTTCCTTGGATTGGTAGGCTACTACCGTCGTTTTGTGCAAGATTTCTCGAGAATTGCTTTGCCTTTGACGAAGTTGACCAGGAAGGACGTTAAGTTTTTTTGGGATCACGAAAGTGAAGAAGCTTTTATCAGGTTGAAGCAAAGTTTAACCACCGTACCTGTTCTTACTGTTCCTGACAGTAACGAGCCTTATGTGGTCTATACCGATGCTTCGAAGATGTGTTTGGGATGTTTCTTGATGCAGAATGGTCGTGTTGTGACTTATGCTTCTCATCAGTTGAAGCTGCATGAAAAGAAGTATCTCACCTATGATCTAGAACTTGCAACAGTGATCTTTGCGTTGAAGATTTGGAGATGTTACTTGTATGGTATGAAGTTCAACATATTCTCCGATCATAAGAGTTTGAAGTATCTATTTACCTAGAAGGATCTGAATTTGAGATAACGAAGATGAGTTGAATATATGGAGGATTATGACTTCGACCTACAGTATCATCCTGGTAAGGCCAACGTTGTAGCCGATGCACTGAGTAGGAAGCCTCGTGGTGTACGAGTTGCACTAGTGTTCGAAGATTGGAAAAACTCAGTTGTGATTGGTGACTATAACTTGCAGTATTTCAAGAATGAAGGTGTTGCTAGCCTGAGCAATATTGTGATTTCACCATCTCTTCTTCAGACTGTCCAGCAGAGTCAGTGGCAAGACAGGGAGTTGAGGACAACCTGGAACCGAGTTCAGAATGGTGAACAGTTAGATGGTTGGAGCACTAACAGAGAAGGTTTCCTACTTTTCAATGGGAAGTTGGCTATAGCTGATGACCCTAATCTTCGAGAAACCATTCTAACAGAGGCTCACAAATCAAGGTTCGCAGTACATCCAGGTACTACTAAGATGTATCGGGACTTGAAACGGCAGTATTGGTGGAAAGGAATGAAGAAAGATATAGCTACTTTTGTGGCTAAGTGTTTGACTTGTCAGCGAGTCAAGGCTGAACACCAGAGACCAGCTGGATTACTTCAGCCGTTGCCAATTTTGGAGTGGAAGTGGGACAAGATCACAATGGACTTCGTGACCAGTTTGCCAAAGACCTTGAGGAAGAATGATGCAGTTTGGTTGATAGTTAATCAGTTGACGAAGAGTGCTCACTTTATACCAATCCGGATTGACTACTCTCTTATTAAGCTCAGTAAACTGTATATGGAGAACATCATATGCTCGCATGGTGTGCCTTTAAGCATAGTTTCTGTAACGCCCTCTTTATCCTAGTGAAAATTTATTAACTTTCTATTTACAAGGCGTTACTTTTGGAAGATAATCCTATAATTATTTTTCCAAAATAAGGGCCAATTCGAACTTTTTATTTTCTTTAAAACTCTATGGATAGGTGACTTTACTTCCATACATGATCAGTATATACATATATTACACCATGAAACATAGTAAATAGGTACTTAAAAAAAACGAATTAAAAATAACTTCATTGAGAAACTGCAAAACATCCCAAAATACACAAACTAGCCCCCTTCCCCATAAGTGGTCAAAATATCCATATGTACAACACCAAAGTTGGGCCTCTACTTCAACTCACAAGCTCATGCTGTCATCTCAATCATTACCTGCAACACAAGACTATAATGAGCTACAGCTCAGTAAGTAAAGTAATGGATGACATATTGCTCAATGACATGAATTAAATGTATGATCGTGCTTGCTTAAATGTTTTGATATAAATGATTTTCTTTAGACCCTTCCCTGTCTTGTGCCCACTGTCCAGTTCAGCACTATGCCTGCAGGGCTTCCTGAATTAATAATATCCCATGGGTTCTCCTCCCGCTGGCTCTTACCACAGTGGGGCTCGTTACTAACCATATTCCATCGTTACCCCATCGAGCTCAAGAGATAAGGCGGCCCGAGACTGTAGTTTATTCTATTATATAACTTGGAGGAGGAATATTGTGGCAAACCTTGTGACTAATCCTGTCACACTTGCCCCTCTCCTGGGGCTGCCACTCTGAAACTGTAAATATTTATCCCGCTTCCCAGTAACAGTAACACAAAACCTTCTGAAAGTTACCTGATCTTAACTTCTCTATGATAAAATAGTTTTACACAATAATACTAAGGCATTTCATAAATCATATTACCCTTCTTAAACCTTTTCATAAAACATGCATGGTTATATGGTGTACATAATAATACCACACCAAAATTACCAACCATATATATGCTGAAATCGAAATACCAATGGTCATACTCATAACCAGAATAAATGCAAAACATGGAAACATAATAGATACTTATATAGCACATAATTCTTGTATTGCAGTTGAGTACTTTACTTACCTCGTGTCCTAAATAGAAATAAGTTGTGGAAAGGGTCAATATCCTCTAGAGATTGGTGTGCTATTCACCTGTCATTATTTATAGGTATTCAAAATGCACATTTTGCCAAAAGAATGCATCAAGATACTCGAACAATACCGAAATCAGAATTTTCACAAAATTAGGAAACTTGATCTTAAAATGACTCAGAAGTATATAATTCACTTAAGGTACTTGGAAATCAATAATTAGCATTGAAAAACTGTTCAAAGGTATTAAAATATGAAAGCTAGTTCGTTAGCACAAAAATGATCCAAAATGGCATATAATTTTGTAAATCTAGTCCATTTGCTCCTAAATGGTGCCATTTCATTTTAAAAATATTTGGACAGCACCTCCCCTATTTTTAGGATGTTCCCACATGATTAAAATCATAGTTTTAAACCTGCAATAGCAATTAGAAATCCAAATTCCCACATATACACATCAAGAGGATCACTTAGAACAATCTAAGTGCACTTGAACTCTTTTTCGGTTTCAACAAGTTTCAAACCACTTTTATACTTATGTGTCATCACAAGCAGCCACCAAATGAGTGTAATAGAAAATAGGATCAATAAGATATACAATCCAAATTTAAGAAATCAGATTACAAACATAGAAAACTTAATCTATTACACATAAAAACACTTAACTCCATAAATTGCAAACTTTGGGGCTTTAGGTTTAACTTTAATCCTCCACTTAAATTTTATGTTTTCAGCAAAATATAAGGGTTCCTAGGACCATTATTCATCAAATAATAGCTTAGGTTTAAGAGCTAAAATAAAGGAAATTCACTACAAATTCAAAATCACACAAAAACCTCACCTTAACTAGTTTGAGTCTTTGCTAGATTTCTTGCCTTTTATCTCCACCAAACTGATTCCCAAAACTTAGAAATAGACTTTTGGACTTAATAAAACCTGAAGAAACCTTTGTTTAAGTGGAAACAAGTAGAGAATTGAAATTAAAGGACAAGACCTAGAAAGAAGAACTTTGTAGAGCTACCTTGACTAGTTTTGGTGTATCTTGCTTTCTAAAGCTCCAACTTGAGTTCTACCACTTGGAAACTCTTGGATATGGTTAAGGGAAGTTGAGAGAAGTGTAAAAAGGTTTTTGAGAGGCTCAGGTCGTGGCTGGAGAGAAAGGGAATGCAAATGACCAGATTTGGTCTAAAAGTGATACTTAATGACTAAGGAATGGCATAACTTAAATTCTAAGGGGTATTTTGGGTATTTCACACATTTCTTTCCATGTTTCCAGCTCTAAAACATCCTTAACATAGTCACCACGTTGCTGGTCACTCCTATACACCTAAGTGTAGCCAAAGTTGGTGAATCCTACCTTAGAAAGTGAAAACTAGTCATACTTTGACTTATGATCCTATATGGCCAATCTTATTGTAATTTGGTGGAACCTAGTTGTGATGCCCAAGATTCTCACATACATAATAAGCCAATAATAAACATATTCATATTGCATAATATACATATCAAGCAACTAGTATCACTTTCATGGTAAATTTCTCATTCTGATTGTAAAATGATCTATATTATTGTACTAATATTTGTGGAAGGGCTCCCATGCAGTGTAAAGGCTCAGTACCCTCAGAGAGAGAGAGTTTGGTGTGTAAAAGGGACAAAGAATACATTTATGAATAGTAATACTATACGAACATGCATTAAAATCATATCTGTTGATAACTTGGTCAAATAGTAGTTTTTTGGTAAAATGCATTTTTCACGCTTTTCGGAGCCAAATTGACTGTGTGTTTAAAACTTCAAATAGCTTTTATTTAATGTATAGAAACCATTTCTAGCATTTTCCAAAATTTTGGTTTCAGGTAAGCACGAGGTGGCAGTTACTGTACTGAATTGTGTTTAATTACTCTAAGCTAGCTTAGATTAAGCTTAATCGCGTAATGTCATCTTTGTGCACTCTAATAATTAGGCATTGATACTTTGTTTGCATTATTAATNTTAAAGATAAAAAGAAAGTCAATTAGACTCCAATTAACAATGCAAAAAATAGTATTAGTTTCATAATTATATTCTTTGTTCTTTTAGCATACCGAGCTCTCTCTCTGAAGGTATTGAACCTTTACCCTGCATCGGGACACTTTGATAATCATTAGTGTAATAGCATGTATGTAAATGCACATAACATAAGGAATGAGCATATTTTTATGAAACTAGTATTAATGACTTCTAGATGCCTAATATGCAATTAGAACATGTTTATTATTGGCTCTCTTAATTATGTGAGGAGTTGGATGTCACAGTTTCTGATAGAGATCCAAGATTTGCTTCCAAGTTTTGGAGAGCCTTGCAGAAAGCATTTGGTATGTAGTTGGATATCAGTACATCTCACCATCCTGAGACAGATGTCAATCTGAAGAGACCATTCAGATTCTTGAGGACATGCTACGTTGTTGCATACTGGACTTTGGTGGAAACTGGGATGACCATCTTCCTTTAGTGGAATTTGCTTACAATAACAGTTACCAGACCAGTGTGGGTGTGGCTCCATATGAAAGTATGGGAGGCCGTGTAGATTGCCTTTGTGTTGGGCAGAACCAGAAGAGCATGTTACTCTCGGACCTGAACTGATTGAGGAGACTATTAGGAAGATTTCAGGGTATCCAAGAGAGACTCAAGGAGATTCAGAGTCACCAGAAGAGTTATGCTGACCCTAAGAGGCATGAGGTAGAGTTCGATACTGGCAATTCCGTATTCTTGAAAGTGACTCCAAGACGTGGTGTTACAAGATTTGGAGTTAGGGATAAGCTTGCTCTAAGGTATATTGGTCCCTTTGAGATCACTGAGAGGATTGGACCTATAGCGTATCGCTTGAATCTACCTGCACAGTTGGGTCACGTGCATAATGTGTTTCACGTGTCGATGCTGAGGAAGTACACGCCGGACTCATCTCATGTTATCCAGTACATGCATGTACCGATCCAAGAAAATGTGTCCTATAAAGAGCAGCTTGTTTGCTTGTTGGCTAGAGAGTTGAAAGTGCTTCGCAACAGAGAGATTTCACTTGTCAAAGTGCTTTGGGAACATCATAAAGAAGACGAGGCTACTTGGGAACTCGTAACGGAGATGTACGAGAAGTACCCTTATTTGTTTAACTTTCAGTTAGAAGTTGTATTGTAATGTAAACCTTGACTTGTATTTTGAATTTCGGGACGAAATTCCTATAAGGAGGGGAGAATGTAAAAACCCAACTTTTTTAGGGGCAAAATGGTCTTTTAACCAGAAAAAAACAAAAAAAAATCAGATTATATATACACCCTCTCTCTCTCCTCCCTCTCATTCCCCCCCCGAGCTGTTCTCCCTCTCCCTCGTCTCTCTCACTCTCTCGGCCAAAGGAAGCCGCACCGCCGTCCAAGCTCCGTCTAGCCGAGCAAATCACCGGCAAGCCTCCCCCGTGCCACCACGAGCCAGTCGCTAGCCGCCGGAGCAGCCACCGACACCGGAAAAGACGAAAGTGGCCGTTTCAGACTATTCGTCACCGGCGAAGATTCCGGCGTCCGTTCGACCCCCAACCGGTCCCATTGGATTCGTCTCATCTCAAAGATAATTAAGGTATATATATCTCAACCCCATTTTGTCCGGATTGAAAGTTGCAATTTTTGGGCATTTCGAGTTTATGGTTGTAGTTTTTGATCTGGCCGTTGGATTGTGTTTTTGACCGCATTTTTGGAATATACTCGGAAAATGGAGAAATTTGATATATATATATATATATATTGTGTTGTTTGGTGATCGGCATGAAAATCGAGATCGGACGGTCAAGATTTTATCTCGTTTTGCGTGCTACCGGTCCGGTGTGGGCCCGAACCCGAATTGGACAAATTATATGTTTAACCTAGCTATCTTAGGTGCTAAGAATTCAGTGAAGAGGTCTGTTTACGAAATTGAAGCTCCGGTGAGAAGTTGAATTTTCGCAAGAGGATGATCGAGGGCTTGGAATTGGTTATCGACCCTCCGGGTGATCGTCAACGATACCTTGAGGACTCAATTACATGGTATCGCTATTCCGGTGAGGTAGAGGTTTAGTTACCTTCGTTTTATACCGTTTTTGAGTTAAAACTTATTTTCTGCAGTATATAAGAACAAGTGTGTTTTTAATGATTTGAATTATATGTGATGGAATTGGTTATATGAGATATATACGTACTGCTCTGGGAATTTGCTGTGTGCAGGTGATTTTGGGTATATCAAAAATAGGGTCGTTATGCTACCCGTTTTTCTATAAAATCCTATTGTGTATGTTTTACTAAAAAGCCAGAGTACAGTAGCTTTTACACTTCAGTTCTGGATTGCACGTGTCATAGGATCATACATGAGTACCGTATTAGCATCCTAGGTTTTATAGTATGGCACTGCATGCCTCACCATCGGTGAAAGTTCGTAAACTCATGCGGGATTTGTTCTTCTGATTACCTCCCCATTTGGCAGGCGTAGGCAATTCGGTTACCCCTCCAAGTTTGGTAGGCGACACATGGATGTCCCCTCTGGGTATGGGCTTAGGTATCAGGCAGGTTATTAAGCATACTTAGTGCAATCGTCCTGGGTTTCCACAGATGAGAGGATGAGAGCTCATAGATATGGGTTGATTTGTTTCATGTGCATATGGATTGATGATTTTGATTACACTATTTTATATATACGGGCTCCCGGTTTGGATTATATATATATGTGTATGTGTATGTTTTGGATTTGAACTAACTATGCATGAGTTTTCCATCACTGAACTATTTTTCTTCGAGATAACTATTTTCCTACTGGGCATTGTATGCTCACTCCCCTTCTTCCCTTCCTCAGGTGGTGTTCAGTGCGATCTTGGAAATCAGGAGGAGCAAGAAGCCATCTTGACTGCAGTTCATTTCTTGGTAATGCTAGAAGTCTACTATTGTGCTGTTTGGACTGTTTGGAGTTTTGTATTAGTATTGAACCTAGATTACTACTTTCTATTTTGTCTGTAAACTTATGTACGTCATTCTGGGATTTAACTTGTTGTTGTAGATGATGATGATGCTTGGACTTGTATTTGATTTTCTCGCTTTTCAATTATTATTCGGTCTATGTTTAATAGTGTATACGAGCTGTGGGAGAGGTTCATGGGATGAAATTTCAAATATTTTACCAAAATGGACTGTTTACAAAAACTAAACATTTTTCGACACTTTTCAAATAAATCATGGAATTTCCCATCTTTGTGAAATTCCCCTTCTGCCACTGGCCCGGGTTTTGGGTTGTGACATATAAACTATTAATAATAGAAATAAAACATTAATATGCATCACATTATCATCAACAGTAGGTATTATTGATAATATAGACTAAATCCAAAGTATGAGCCTTAAATATTATTACAAGTTCAAGGTGACTATCTAAGTAATTACCAACCACAAACAAGGATAAACTTCTTCTCAGATTACTCCACCCCAGAGTTGTCCAAGTCGTACTGTAAATCACCTGAGAAAGGAAAGAAAGGGGGTGAGCATTTGCATGCTCAGTAGGAATTTCAATTACCTTTTTTGATATGAATGCAACTTTTCAAACCTACATGGTTAGCACCTTTCCAAAATCTATTTATAAAATAAGTTTGCAAAGTAATCAAAAATCATGAGAAATCATGTTCATCATTGTATATATCATAAATCAATCAAGTATAAGTATATATATGAGCTCTCATCCTCTCATCACGGTCCTGTAATACCTCTGTAACAGAGATACCCAGCATCCTGACACTACCCGAAGGTCTGTCAGTAAATCCTGCGCACGGGCCTAGGTCTCTCACCTAGCACTGCAGTAACTCGCCAGCGATCTAAATATCATAATGCTAAAATGGAACTCAAGTACGTGATCCTATGGTAGGTACAATATGTCATAGAGTGTGTAATAACCATGCATCAAGTATTTTAAGAAATCATGCTTTAATATTCATTTGGTATTATTCTGGGATTTACAGAATTTGGGGCAGCATAATCGCTGTATTTTCTCAAAACTAAAATTTTAAACCTGCATAAAAATCATAACAACCAATCCCAGAACAATCCAATATATCTCAACAGTTCACAAATTTATCAATTATCCAATCAAACTATTGAATTCTATAAAAATCGACATTTTCAAGAAATAAGTCATAATGTATATTTTAAATCAAAATAAGTATAAAACTTGGTAATTGAACCCCTACCTCACCTGGATAGCCAGATTAAGCTATCGGCACTACTAGATTCTCCAGTTGGTCACCTGGTAGCTCGGAGAGTTGTTTCGAGATCTCGTGAGGTCACTTTTAGAGATGACTTTCCAAATCAAGTCTCAAATTGTGAAACGTAGGTCACCACTGAATTCACAGCACCCAAAAATGTTATGTTAGACATATAATTCAATTAATTTGGGCCCCGGACCTGTGGCACGCAAATCGAGACAAATCCCGAGCTTTCGTCTCGGATTTCGTGCCCACTCAAAACCTATTGATATTATATATCAAAACTCGTCTCTTGACCTTACTTAGTCCAATTCCAAAGTCCAATTTCAATTTCGAGGCCTCTAGCTCAAATTTGGGCTTAATTAGAAACTAGTTAGAAAAGTTTCAAAATACCAATATATGGAAATATTTAAATAAACACCAAAAATTTCAGATCAAATTTTCTGTCAATCCTTACATCCAATTTCCACAAATCTACCACCCATTCTCCTATCTTAAACCACATTTTCCTCCCTCAAAGTTTCATGTACAATGGATTAACATAGTAAAATTAATTGCACAAATGCCACTTTTTGTGACGAAAATACCACAAAAACTTTTAAACGCTAACCGGAGCTTCTTGGCCGAAAATTGATGACAGTGGAGGGTGAATCCAATTAGGAGGAAGTTTGGGCTTTGATTTGGTGGCGGTGGGTGGCGGCTAAGGGCGGCGAAACGGCGAAAAACTACTGCGAAACGTTGCGGGTTAGGCTCGACTTCGCAAGCTTTTTGCCGTGGCTGGGCAGTACGACGGGGTCAGGTGGCTTGCAGCGGAAGTGCGTCAGGCCATAGGAGAGGTGCGCCGGTTGGAGTCTAGACTTGGGTCTTCGCCGGTGGCCGACAGTGAAGTTGCACAAAGAAAGAGCGAAAGAGAAGAAGAAGAAGAAGACCACGAGAAGAAAAGAGAGAAGAAAATATATATATATATTAAAAAAAAAATTGTCAAAAGACCGTTTTACCCTTGATAAAAACTAGTTTTTACAAAGGGAGTTTTAGATTCTTAGAAAATCATTATCCTTCTCGAGCTAAAATATAGGCATGATTAAAAATCATTCAAATCTATATGAGGTTGATTTTATATATATATATATATATATATTTAGTTTAGTTATAAAACTTTAATTACGCATCAGGCTCATGAAGAACAAATTAATGGAAAACGAAAGTCAAATAAACTAATTTCAAGAAGCAATTTCTCGTCCATATTTTTACCTAATATTGAATTTTGTTCTAATATTTTTTTCATAAAGTATTCATTCCTATGCATAAGAAAACACAAATCCACCCTCCAAAACGTGACCCAGAGAGTTAGAATATCTAAGAAGACTGATTTTATTGGCTTTCATTTTCAAGCTCTCTTGTCTACAATAACGTCGTGGATGTTCCTCTTTCGTGCAGTGAAACATGGGGCTTGAGGGGAAAAAAAAAAAAAAAAAACTGAAGTAACCCAAATAGATCTGTGGTGAAATTAACCTTGTGGGGAAAAAGTAGTGTAGGAGAGATGTTTTAATAGAGGAAGATAAAAAGATAGTTGCAGAGGGAGGTCGAGAAGTAGAGAGAAGATATATCTGGTTTTTTTTTTTTTTAATGTCTTGAGCTCAGCTTTCGTGTATCACTTTGTACTCAATGTTCCATATATTTATTATTTTGATCAAATTTTACTTTAATCTGATGGTCTAAAATGGAGCTCCTATGTAGGAGCAAGAACGTCACTCGTATAATAGAATTTTCCTATAATTTTATTTTATTTAAAAAAAGGAAGGGATCAATATAAGAGGGAGTCTAATTAGTTAAGTCCGTGAGCTCTTCGTTCTTAGCTCAGAACAAGAATTTTATGGATTGATAGAGAATCAGATATCATTGTCGTTTTGAGAAACTAATTAAAATTAGGAATAATATCATTTTTATATTTTGTATTTTAATGTTTTGTTCAAATTATATCTTGTGTTTTGGTTATTATCAATATTGATATTTAGATTTGAAATTTGTATAAATTTATACACTAACACTAATTTAGAGCGATTTATTTACCAAGATGCATTTAAAAAATTAAAAATAAACCATATAAAAATAAATCCGAGAATAAGTTTAATTATTAAATTATCTTGATAAATTAATTGTTCTAAATTGGTATTAGGAAATAAATTTATAATAAATATTAAATCTAAACATCAATGTTAATAATAACTGAAACACAAGGTAAAAACTAAAAAAAATATCAAAATATAAAATATAAAATTAACATTATCCTTTAAAACTATATATCTACTAATGTCCATTGGTGCAAAAGTATAAAAAGAACAATAAATATGCTAAAACTATATGAGTGCTCATTATCATATACTTTGTCCAAATTCTGATCATTAAGATGTGGCTGGCCAGATCACATACTTCTATTAGTACATGGTAATAAGCATATACTTTGTCCAAATATTAATTAAAATATGGCTAGCCAGATCACATACTTCTACTAGTCTGTGGTAATAAGCATACAAAATCAGTACGATAGTCCCTTAATATTGTTCAAGTCGTGTAAACAATTATTTTCAGCTACATCGCTACCCGTGATATTGATGTGTCCCCTAGCTCTAAGCTCAACCTAAGATTATCTGATCTCATGTGTCTTAATAATGTGAAATTATCATATTTGTACAGATTGAACCAACAAAATAGCTAGACATAACTTTTACTTGTAACAACATAATTAAAAAGAAAAATGACAACATACGGAATGTTCACGATAACCGTGGGGGGGAAAAAAAAAAGAAAAAGTCACAAACCAATTAATGTAGGCAATTCCAAGGCATGCCCAATTAATTGCTTATAGCTTTTTGTGCTTTTCTTCATTTACCATATCACATTCACAATCATGCATTAGAAGGTTTGTGGTGGGGCATAGTAAAGCTACTCTAAGGGCATGTGGTGATGAAATTTTATAGAAGAGAGCAGAAGGATACTAACGAACGAATTGTGTAAAAGGAAAGGCAGTCCTTTATTTTCTCAAGCTTCCTTGTAACTTTGAATCTTCTGCCATCCCCAAGAAGAGTGTTGGCTAGGCTGGTGCCCTCAAACGTTGGCCACCTGGATATCTCATTCCAGACAAAATCTTAAAAAAAATAAATAATAAGTAAAAAAAGTGGTGGAAATGTTCCTAACGGCTAGTGATCATATCTTTTCTTTTATATTTGCTTACGTTGTTATAAGAAAGTTAAAGGGCAAAAAAATGTCTGTATAGATTCTATATTTATTAAGGGTGGGGTTCCCAAAGGGGAGAAAGCGCACACCCCACCCCTCCCACCCCCCCAAAAATGTCCAAATTATTGATTTTATATTTACTTGAAACAGACATATGCTATAGCTATGTATTAAGTTTGGAAAGTGTCACCAAAGCGTTCAAAAAATTTTGGAGTCATAGATTGGTCGCCTGATTACCGGAAAAAAAAAAAGGATGACAAAAAGAACATCATTAATTCTCACATTTTATACATAATGATGAGTTATAAAGTACGATTTATAGTAAAAGAAAAATTTTATGGAACATTATATGGTACCCAACATTATATAAGATGACAGTCTGTTACTGAATAATTATAATTACATATCAGTTGAGGCTCATATAAGACCCAATCTATTAAATATAATCACATAGTAATAAATTATCATATCATCACCACTGGTGTCCATAGCATTGCTAAAATAACCACTATCGAGCATTTTAATTAGTTATATATAATTATAGCTAGCTAGCAAGAAGGATTAGATTGGAGAACAAATTAAATATATGGTTTGTGGGTAATTATATAGAGTACTATCAGAAAAATAAGTACTTTACCAATACTAATTAAAGTTGGCTACCTCTTTTTGAGGAAAAGAAGCCTTCCATTTATTTTGCATTGATACTTTTATGGTGCTTTATTAGAAAAGCTGAGTTTCTAATTTCAGGTATTATGTTTAATTCTGTGACAAAACTTATGGTTTTGAGGGAGTTTTGTGTTAGGGATAGGTCCTAGAAGGTACCTAACATTATCGAAATTATCTGGAGGCTTCCTCCTCATTCCTGGATTAAGGCTAACATTGATGGTTCTGCTTTTGGCATTCTGGGTCTTTCTGGATACTCAGGGGTGTTTAATACATGTCGTGGTTTTTTTCGTAGTTGTTTCTCTATTCCTTTAGGAATAAGTTATACTTTCGAGGCTGAGTTGGTAGTAGAGATTCATGTGATTGACTTTGCTTTAAAATATGATTGAAAACGTCTCTAGTTGAAGAGTGATTCCATTTATGTAGTTTCTATATTATTATCTCGTTCTTCAAAAGTTCTTTTTCATTAGAGATCAGCTTGATCTAGGGTCTTGAAATACATTGTTTATATGGATCTCGTTGTAACACATATTTATCGTGAGAGTAATCCTGTTGTTGATTTTTTAATTTCTCGAGTACCTTCTATAATCTGTCCTACCTGGTGGTAGACCACTTCTTCTTTTATTTCTCTTTTTGTTTATGATAATTGTAGTGCGAAACTTAGTTATAGGTTTCGCTAATTTTTCTGCTTTCTTTAGGTTTTGTTCCTGTTTTTAGTTCTTGAGAGATCAAGTTCATGTCCCCCTTTGATTTGGTATCTTTTCTTCTTCTTTCTATTTTATTTCAGTTTCTTTCATTTCGTCGAGGTTTAAAGAAAAGCCTTTGATTTGATTTCTTCACAATATTGTTCAAAGAAGTGAAACTATTATTGTATCCTGAAACCCGAATATGGCAACCTAACTTACAAGCAAAAGATTGCTTCATGCATATGTTTGTGCATGTTGTCTCATACTCTTTTTCTGCATCACAAGTGATTTAGTGTACAAGTTAATCATGTGATAAATGTTACAGATCAAAAGAAATGAGGAAACTCAGATTGTAAGGCTAGAAATTAAAACGGGGAAAAATTTAAGAACGAAAAAAACCAAAAAAGCAAAGAGTATTGAGAAACACAAATATAAGCAACATCATTGCCAAGATGTATAGAATGATCGTTTTGACAGTTTGAGATGCTAATAGTGAAAGTAAAAAACTTTTCAAGTATGCATATATATATATTTATTCTGAAATTATCAACTAAAGGAACAAAACCACATGCAATATTAAAGAGCTGCTATGCTTTAGAAGAATGAAATTAAGTCGAGTTCTTAAAAAGGAGAGAGTGTTGTACTAAAAATAAAAAAAGGAGAGAGTGAGAGTGAAATAAAGAAAAGAAAAAGTGGCTTCATTCCTGAATATCAAGTTGTAGCAAAAATTGGCACCCTTTAACATGGGTGGAGTGGTCACCCCTTTGCCATTTCTTTATCCCTCTATTGATTTCTAGTACTTAAGAGAACAATATTGTTGAGTAGTTTTCAAGCAAAGCCAGCCAAAGTTCCCTTTGGGTAAGTAATACTTTAAATGTCATCACTACAGAAGCAAAGAAAAGACCCCCCAAAAAAGAGCCATACTATATCCAAAACATGCATATAATATAGGATTATCTAATTTAGAAAGCTTGAACAATTATGTTGTAGCTGTCTTGATGAGAAGCATATCTAAGTAAAGAAACCACAGACAAGGATATAACATTATATAAAGAAAGAGAGGAAAGCCAATAAGACTACGTAATTTGATTTGTAAATGAAAACCATAATTGGCATTTTAAAGGAAGCTTTGGTTTCCTAAGACTAAGGCAGACACACCTTTAGGGAGAGAGAGGAAGCGGGTGAGGTGAGATTATTATATTATGAGAAGAAATTTGGCGTATATATCTCTCATAAAGAAAAAATAATATATATGAGGGGACATGAGATGTGGGTTTGTTTGTTATTTTATCAAGATAAGACGTGGTTGACCATCAATATTAATTTTGTGCTTTTAGCATATCAAAAAGTTTGCTCTTTTGTTATATGATAAAAAATAAAAAATACCCAAGTGAATGTTAGCTGCATAGAATCATCTTTATGTTCCATACAGCTCGTTTGTTCTTTGTTGTGTTCCTATAAAGATAACAAAAAAAATTAAGGAGAACAAAAGCTGAGTGCAACATTTTTGGACAATGTGCATATATATTCTGTCCTTTTTTTCTTTTGTATTGCTATTCAACACTATATGTACTGTTTACACAGGTCCCCACACATTTCTGCAGCCTAATTAGTTGGAATCCAAATTACATACTTTTTGTGTTTCCTTCATCATTATCTCTTAAATTATAGAAAAATCAGAACAATTAATGAAGTTTGTTTTCATTCCCACTAGTTGGATATTGGATACAGAGGATAAATACATATATCTGGGATACTTTCGGTTTTGCATATGCCTTCTAATTTACTTAGCACATTAGTACCAGATAAATATTCTGAATATGAAACTCTCTCTCTCTCTCTCTCAATCTATCTCTCTCTCTCTCTTTTATTGAGTTTTTATTTACAAGTTCTAATTACTTTTTTCTTTTCTAAATTTTGAAGTACAAAGATCTTGCAAATTGGCTCTACTCTAGATATGCACTTGGGGTCTGGGCGTGTCAGGTGGGTCTAACCAACTCGCTAGCTTGTTATTTATGTATTGAGATATATCCAGTTGTCAGCTCAATGAAACAAATTATATCACAAGGTTTATTTGTTAATTCCAAATGCCATTAATTTGGCTTTTCTATTTGGTATTTAATCGGTCTATACTAGCAGTAATAACACGAAGTACGGTGAACAAAATAATATTCGAAATCGATATAGTACACGCTGTTAATATTATCTTTGCTCATAAATATTAAATGTCCCTTCTAGAGAATTCAGTGCACAATTATATATATCCCTACTCTACTCTCTCCGAGGACTCGGACGTAATTCTGTTTGGAAACTGGTCGTGTTACATGCTTTCACCAGTTCAAAACATATTTCTCAAATGTAAATTAGGAAACATGCGTTCAGAATTGAGAAAAATATGTAACGAGACCAGTATCCAAAGCCATTCCTTCCATAAGCGTATATATTTGACGAAACTGACAAGAGGAAGCTGGAATATAAGAATCTAACCTGACCAAAT
Organism: Parasponia andersonii; assembly: GCA_002914805.1. Taxonomy (NCBI): domain Eukaryota; kingdom Viridiplantae; phylum Streptophyta; class Magnoliopsida; order Rosales; family Cannabaceae; genus Trema; species Trema andersonii. Next base: position 128,308 of record JXTB01000579.1, on the reverse strand, counting down.
TTGCAATATAGATATGCTTCGCTTCTTGGATAATATTGAATAGAAAAAAGAAAAGCAACAGATAGACCTATTTATAATCCTTTGCTAATTAATATGTATCTTATTTTATGTGTGAAAATCTTGATTTAGAGTTAATTTGCAACGAAAGCTTTTGGTAAAGATGAAATATAAAAATAGAACAGTAAAATTACAGGGCATTTGTGCTGTCACACACTGATTAGGATTGATGATAAATAGAAATATATGTATTGAACTTTATACTTATCGAAAATAATTTATTCCTAAAAGAAAATATTTTTTTTTTGGGGGGTGGGGGCACTGAGGGTAAGACTACCTTGAAAATTGTGAAATGAAGCTGCTGGAGGCGTCAACTGTGTCATCAACACCATTTATTTTTGTGGCCCCTTTCTTCTTACAGAGTACCATAATAAATAATAAATCTCTCACACACACACACTTAAGAAGAGCACAATTTTATTGTATGAAGAAAGTCAAAACTGTAATGATACTTAACTAATCAAAATTGTACATTGGATGGAGTAACATATGCCATTTTTTTTTTTTTGATAACCGAGTAACATATGCTTTTGAATTCAGTGTCAATCCAATTGTACAATCAGATGTTAATGGAATATAAAGATTGCGTCTATACTTAGAGATATTATATATGTTTTAACAAATAAATCCAGAATAATAGTTTTCAAGCCGTTAAATATTGGTAAACTTTTTGATGTAATGTGATTATGTTTGTGTGTGTGTGAGAGAGAGAGAGAGAGAATAACTATGTGAAACCTAAAAAGAAGAACGAAAGCAACCAAAGGAAAAGTAGCAGACAGATAGAGAATTACTAGAAGAAGAGACAATAAAGATAAAAACAAAAAAAAAACTAAAGATGGATAAAGGCTTTTAATTAGTGTGGTGTATACTGTGGAATAAAGGCAAGGATAATAAAGGAATAAAGTGATTTGGATGATAATATAATAAAGGTTGGACTATTTCCTTTTTATTTTTCTTTTTAACTTTCTCCGTGTATATAAAAGCGTAAAAGAATAAGTGCAACTAATGTCAACCTTATAGAAAATTAGGTTAACATCTTACTTTTAGCTCAATAGAAAATATCTCGTAGAGTTAATTAAGAAGTATTTAAGTTTATTTAACTAAAATGTCTATAGAACTTCTCTGAATTTTGTTGAGAGTCTATATGACATAATTTCCTCAGGTAGATAATTCTTAGATCTAACGGAATAATTCAATTTTTATAGCAGACAAATAAGGAACAAGGTGAAGAATATATTCGTCTGTATAAGGCTTTTCAATTTTGTATAAAATTTATATTTCTCTCTCTCTATATATATACATATATATTTAAAAATACATGTATAATATCTTTAATAATCAGGCCGACATATATATGACCCTTTTCATGTGTATACCTGAAACTATTTATGACTATAGAACACAACATTAATGTCTAAATTCATTAAATATATAATTCTACAAGTGGGGATGGGGTTTTAAAAAAAAAAAAAAAAAAAAAAAAAAGTGGGATTGTTGGCCTGAACAACTTAAATCCATCATTGTGTTTTGATTTTGGGTACTTATATATAGACCTTTAGTTTAGGTGATAACCTTGTTGGCCACTATAAAAGTGAAAGAAGTATAGTTTGTAGTTTAGTTATTTGCTAACCAGAAGAGATTTATAAAGGGGTGAAATTAAACAACTGAAACAGAAAGGTATTATAGCCTTTCTTTTAAGGACTCCATTTAAGCTAACCTAAATTTTTCAAAATACTTCAAAATTTAATCCATAATAACTACTAGATTATATTACTCGGATTCTTTAATAGACTAGACAGTTCAACTATTCACACCTACTCTCTCTCTCTCTCTCCAGCCTTTCATGTGATCAATCTGAACGAATTCAAATGCCATTTGTACTACTCGGAATCCCAAGGGGGCATCATTGTCATATTGAGTAAATCCTTATTGATGAAACAACACTAGCTAGTGTAGTGAGTAAGAAAGAGGAGGAAATGTTTTATAATAGGAAATAAGTTGAAGGGTCTTTCTGCAAAAAACACCTAATTGACTTTACTTACTAATTATCTCATGATCAGAAGGGCCATGAGACACAAAATATGTGTAGCCCACTATTGCCAACCTTAATTCATTGTCTGCAGATCGAAGATTAAAACTATAATAATATAAATCTTGCTCTTCCGACCCATCTGTACAATATGTTTCACAGGTTTCTAGAGAGCACGCATGTTAGATTAGTTGAGACATCAACTATACTATCATTGAAAAGAATACCATATTAGGACATTAAGTGATCATTAGTAGAATCTTAGAATTATAGAATAAAAAATTCTTTGTTATTAAAAATTTGATGACAATTTCCATATTAATTACTTTTGATGTTATTTGTTAGTAATTTAAATCATTCACATGATTACCATGCAAGACATAACTGCAGTTCCAGAGACATAAAGGATTAGATTGTGGAGGCATATATACATATAAACATATATATAATATACATTATATACGAGTAATATATATATTTAATCTTCATGCATGTCATAACTTCTGAAAGTAACAGAAATAGCTGAGAAATTCAAAAAATAAATAAATAAAAATGGTATTAAGGGCATGAGTTTTCTACATTTCTGATATCTGTCAAAGTGAGCCTGCAAGACACGATATAACACCATTTGGGTATTGCTTTTGAATTCAAAAACTTGTCTTTCGTTCTTGGATTGCTTCTATACAAGTCCCATCTGAAATTTAAATCTATACATGTATACAGTGGTACTATACATACATATCTGTTGATAAATATATTAACCAAGGGTAAGAGAAGTGATCTAATTATTGTAATGGGCAGAAATGTCAATCAATATATTATTTTAGAGGCTCCTAACATATACACAAGGACTAGAGAGGAGACTCTGGTTATTATTATTATTATTTTTTTTTTTTCTTCAGAAGAACATGCATTTCTTTTTATATTTCTCTGTCTCTCTCTCTCTCTCTCTCTGGCTTCGTTTGTCTGTCCTCTCCACTCTCTGACACACTACTCACTATATGGCGTAAACTTGATGCCTGATAGTGCAAGCAAAGCAAGCTGCCTCGTCACCCTTTTTTTTTCTTTTTTTTTTTCTTTTTTCATAAAACTCACTGCCTATTTCCTCTGTGTCTTTTAAAAAATCTGCTTTTTCTGTCTCCTCTCTCTCCTTTGTGGCCATCTCACTACTACTATAAGGCATAAGATCTTGTTTAGTGCTTCACTAGCAAAACCCACCTCCTAAAGTCTCTCTACTCTCTCTCTCTCAATTCTTTTCTGTATCTTAAGCTTCTTCTTCTCTTTTCTTCTTTTTTTTTTTTTTTCTTTTTTCAAACTTGTCCTTTGCTGCGTGGAAACTACTACTGTTTAAGCTCATCAAGGGTCTTCAAAGAGAAACTTTGACGTGGGTTCTGTCCGTTTAAATGTTCTTCATGACATTTGAGAGTTAGTTTTATGTTCTCTCCACGTCAGTTTCTAGTGAGAAAAAAATAAAAGAGTTAGAAGATTTACTTACCGTTGTTTCCGTATCCATCGTTTTCTTTTCTTGAGAAGTCCTTGTTTTGAGTGTTTTGACTCATGACCATTTCTTCCTCTCAGAAGAGAGAGATATAAAGACTCAAAAAACTGAGAGAAAGTGCTTTCTTTGCTTAGATTGGTCTTCTCTTCTTACCATTTTCCTGGCTACAATGGAAGTATTTGCATCTTTCAGTTTCTCTTTCCTTCTAAGTTGACTTCTGAGAAAAAATGAGATGGATATTCAATGTATGGCCATGAAGAACCTTTTGCACTTGTTTTTTGATCAAAATGCTTGGCCCAACCAGACCCCATAAATATTCTAGTATATCTCTCTCTCTCTCTCTGAACTTCCAATAATTCAATTACCTGAGCTTAGTTTTCCACTCGTAATTTCTTTCTTATCCTTCTGATGCTTTTGTTTGGTCTGCAAGAAAAAAGGGTATGTCCAAGACATGTAATGTCCTAAAGAGAATCCACTGTTTCTACTTCTCCTATTGTGTTTGCTTCAAAAAGAGTGGACAATTTTCAAGGGGTGATCAACTCCTAGGATATATTTTAAGGAAATTATCTTTGCCACTTTCGTAATTTCAAATCATTTTACCAGGCTTCTAATTCAATCCTCTCTTCCTTGTCTTGTTCCTTTCTTCTCTCTTTTGGTCTCCCAAACAAAAGAAAACCAAAAAGAACTGCTATAGATTGAGAGAGAGAGAAATCAAAAACAGGCAATTATAATGGACCTTTCAAATCATCAAGAAGGAGACATCCCAATCCCCATAAACAGTACTGCATATGGGGATGGTGGCCATGGTCATGGGCATCTGATCCATCATGACACTTCAACCCACAACCACATAATTCCTTCCTCAGCAATACCCCAAATCCCTTCAAATAATGGCTCCTCCATCCCCACAAGCCTGGAGGACCATGTGCCTTACAATAATAAGAAAGTTGTGAAGTACAGAGAGTGCCTCAAGAACCATGCAGCTGCCATGGGAGCTAATGCCACTGATGGTTGTGGTGAGTTCATGCCAAGTGGAGAAGAAGGAACCATTGAAGCCCTCAAGTGCTCTGCCTGCAATTGCCACAGAAATTTCCATAGGAAAGAAATTGAAGGTGAGCCCTCCTCTTATGATCAGTTCCACCATAATAGTAATACCCCACATCTTAGCAGGATGGCTGCTGGGAGGAAATTCATCTTAGGCCATAACAAGGGTATGTTAGGCCCTGATTCATTTGGGTACCCTACAGCCACAGGTGCCTTTATACCGTCAAGAACAGGTCCAGTGCCCCATCATATGATCATGTCCTACAACATGGGGTCACTCCCTTCAGAGTCTGATGAGCAAGAAGATGTTGGCGGTGGTGCTGGTGCTGGTGGAGGAGGTGTTGGGTCAGTAGCTTGCAGGCCTCCACAGCTGGTGAAGAAAAGGTTCAGAACAAAGTTCACCCAAGAGCAGAAGGAGAAAATGCTTAACTTTGCTGAGAAAGTTGGGTGGAAAATTCAGAAGCAAGAAGAGTCTGTAGTCCAACAGTTCTGCCAAGAGATTGGAGTCAAGAGGAGAGTTCTCAAGGTTTGGATGCACAACAACAAGCACAATCTAGCCAAAAAAAATGCCCCATCAGCCTAAAAAGGGAAAAATAATCAATCGCTCTTTCTCTCTATATATTTCATCCTCTCTTTTGTTTGTTCTTTTAACTCTAAGCAGTCTTTATTGTATTTTATTTTTACACTGTCCTTTTTGTCATTTTCTCATCTCTTTGGTCTTCATTGTTTCAGGGATTTTCTTAGTACTTAAAAATAACATTGGTGGTTTCTGGTATTAGTGTTAGGAACAAACTAAGTTTGGTCTAGTGTTTGATGATATATCTTTATTCTTGTCTAATCCATTTATTCAGTAGAAATGGATATTATCAGATTTGAGGTGCTGATGATATGAGTACTCTGGGAGATGTAAAACTACTAAATTAGTCTAAAGTAGTAAGAACGTCTTTGATTAGTTAATTAATACTTTTTCTGTCTCATGATCTTTCTCTTGTTCACTTTGCATATTTATTAGCAAAACATTCAACAAGATTGTGAAAGCTAAGAGTGGAAAAGCTTAAAGAAGACACCATGCATATATAGTAGGTTTATATGATATATTATAATAAAACTATATGAGTATGAGTATGTGCAATAATTAACTTTGGATGCACTTTTGTTGTTAATCCCTTTATGACTGTATCTCGTTATTAGCAATTTAATTTCTTTCGCCTTTTGTAAAGTTACATCTGCGGGTTTCTTCCCGCTTTATGTAGACTTTTGAGGAAGTAATTATTTTGTTAACCTAAAGTTAGAGCACTCTTTTTTTTCTGTTTATTATTTCCCAGCTTTTAATTACTCAAATAATGAGTTGGGTCGGTTTGAATACCGAATTTAGTGATATTTTAAGTTCTTAGTCCTAAAATATTCTTCCTAGTACGAACTTGATCGATGTGAAATTTAGGTTGTTCTGATTATATAATAACTCTATAGACATTTTAAGTTCCTTAGTCCCGAATTATAATAATCTTCCTAGCACATACTGTGAAATTTAGGTAGTTATGCTTGAGATAATAGATATTAGAAGCCTATAGTTTTCTTCGTTTTTGTTTGTTTTTAAACCTCTTTTGAAAATATATATGCACTTACGTTGATATGGTAGTTACATATGTTTTTGAAGTTCTCAAGTATAATCAATATCAAAACGACGTAACATGTAGGAAAACTTTTATGGATAAGTAGTGCCTAGTTATTAGATCAATTCCCACAGTGGAAAAAATTATACTTACTAATAGACTTAAAAAAAAAAAAAAAACTCTAAGAATGTATATATATGTGTGCTTAATATACAATGTGTTAAAGTTTTGTTGTTGTCACTCAAAAATTTGGATTCCAGTTGATCGTATAAATAATGCATATTTATTGCTCATATATAAGCTACGTACCTTTGTGCTGTCTATATTTGAAAGGAGTCTCTGCGTAAATCTTTGTTTAATAGCATGTCTCTTGCAACTTAGTGGGCTAAACTGAATAAATATGTGTGTGTATATATATATATTAGTATATAATATATATATATATATATATATATACTTGCCTTTTCTCTCTCTTTTTTCCAAAATGAAAATAAAAAAATTATGTAAAACAGTGTGAATAATAATAACCAGAGGTAGACTTACCTTTCTTTTCTTCTTTTGTGATAAATTAATAATCCCTTTCAATACTTTTTCTAATGAGAAATCATTATTATTATGTATAACAATAACTTCTACTATAGATCCTTCATTAATCTGGTTCAAATGCTAATTTTATTTTTATTACTGGTAGTATATTAATTGAGAATATGGAAAGCAAATGCTACAGACTATCTCTCATTATACACACTCATTAGATCTAAGAGGTTCAATTGCTCAAAAAAAGTACTACTCTTTTGAAGTGAAGATAAAATTTATTAATTAGTTGTTAGTAGCAAATCTGATCTAGTGGAGTTTTAGATTAGCAAGATTAATTGAATGATGTTTGCCAATAATTGAATTCCTAAAGAGTGTAAATCAAGAATTTTTCTTTTAACCATACAAATATATCAAATTCAAGCGAATCAATGATAGTCAGAATAATATGTCCAGTGAGAAACTTGTCTACCCTATCGAAGCACTACTTGTTAGACTGGAGACCTAAGAGAACAGGTTATGTACTTGCATTTACTTTATCTATGTTCCCAGAAGACTTATATTTATAGGAGTTAATTTATAATGATTTAACTAAGCTAATAGTGCCTGAATTGTACATTTTGTACCACTTTGGCTCTAAATTTTTAAGTTACGCAATAATAGTCTTTGAATTATGTAATTGTTACAGCATAGATTCTTGTTACAAATAGTTAAAATATTTAAAAGAATAAGTCATTATAAAGCACATAATTTGGTAACCGTGATCAAGAATAAAACTCTAAATTTTAATCTTACATAGTAAAGTACCAAGACTTATATAATGATTATAGTAATAACTATTTTTTTCCTCATAAATTGTTAAATTTTTAACAAAAATAAGTTATGTATAAAGCTTACAGCTTAGTAACTACGACTGAGAATGAAATTCTGACTCGTAGAAATAAAATACCCAATTATATATTTTGTCTATGACTATTTTCTGTTAAAAAATTAACAGTTTATGATAAATGGGCCATTACTATAATAATTTCATATTTCAAGGCTATTACTATATCAGTTGAAAACTCTAGGACCAAAATGGTACAATGAATATAATTTAGGAGCAATTACTATAATTAACTCATTTGTAATAGATTAGCACTCTTATCTTTTCAAGAGAGAAAAAAGTATTCTTTTATCTTTTAAATAAGGGATAATGATTTCTGGTATATACAGGATACCAATAGTAACCATTTTTTACCTGTTGGTTGCAAAATTTCATCTCGACATTATGGTAGAATATAAGAGCAAAAATTATTCATTGATTGTTACTGAGAACTGAGTCCAAACTTTCTCTTTTCGAGCTAGGTTCGAGCCTGAGAGTGTGAGGCAATATCTCTCCTAACCTTGGGGTCCCAAGGTAGCAATGGGGTGTGGGGTGCTATGTATCGGCATAGTACCTACCAAATGGACTCCGAAACTTAAGTGAACAAATGGAGTTTAGTGAGAGAAAGTCTCTGTGGAGAACTATTAATAAGAGAATTAAATGAAAAAAGAAAAGACAAAGTTTTGACCTTCAATTTCAGTTACCTTCAACGTAGTAGTTAAGGGCCTTAAATAGACGATTTAAAGTGCATTAGAGCCATTATATCATCTTGGGAAGCAGTAAGCAATCCTAGCTCTTCATCTTCACTAAAGGAGATACATTTAATACAACGAGACCCCTAGTACTATAGTAGTCTAGCTACAGGCCTAGCTGCTAGCGTAGTACATCTTAGACTAGAGAATACAAGCAGTTGTCAGGAGATCAGTATAATGATGACCTGTAATTCACAAGATTTGGAATGGCCTCAGGCCTTTATTCAGGTAAACAAGAGATCTTGACCAAACTTCAAGGCATTCTTGGACATCCAGAAATATGTCTAGACCGAGGCGGTTTGGTTTTCAAAGGCGGTCTTCTCGGCGGCGAGATCAGGTTTTGCGGGAATTACTCCTTTCGAGGCCTAGCACTAGCACATCTAGTCTCAAGGGGAGTAGGATCTCCCTTCACATTGCACAAAGAGACCTCAGGTCTTATACTATGGCGATTTTGGGTATACCCCTAAAATTACTAATAGTAACTCTTTTAGAGTTTAATAGAGGATTGTGTTCCCTCCACTTAAAAAATACAAATAATATTGTATCATTGGTATATACTTTTTTTAAGGTGAAAAGGAAATTTATTATTACAATAAACCAATTGCATAATATGAGCAATACAATTCAAAATTTATCAATCACAAAATAAACCATTAACATGAACTAATTTAATTTTAGCACGTGTATAAGCCATTTTTCCCCCAAAATCAAAGATAAAACGATAAGAATCATTACCACTACATCTTAATAAAAGATTTATATTACTGGTAATATTACTAGATATACTATTAAAGGAGTTCATCATGCCACGACCCGAACTCCGGGGCCAGTGGCAAAAGAGAATTTTACTAGGATTGGAAATTCCTTGATTTATTCGAAAAATGTCTTAAAAGTTTTAGATTTAGAAAACAATCCATTTTGTTAAAATATTCAGAATTCCATCAAGTAAACATATCCCACAGTTTGTAGTCACCATTAAATATTGACGGAATTATAATTAGAAAATCAAATTTAAGTAATTGTCCATGCATCATCATCCACAACAAACACTGAGTATTAAAATGATGTATATATATAGCCTACAGACATAATTCAAAGTAGAATTTTCGGTTAATGTTATTCAGTCTACTTAATCTAACGACAACAAAACTACCAAGCTCGGATCCAAAGTTCAAGCATTACCAACCTCTCGAAAGATAGCCTCTGATCCTCCTGGTCATTGAGATCGCACTAAATACTACTTGAGAGAGGAAGGTAGGGGTGAACATACAAAGCTTAGTAGGAAACTCAATTACCTTTTCGAAAACCATATTAATCTTGAAGAGCCTACACGGTTAGTTATATTATCAAAACATGCGCAAAGGTAAAATAAGCAATTAAGTTAATGTGCATATAATATATATTGGCTCAAATAACATGAACCCACCTTACCTTGTCACATCTAAGAATAACCCACACCCATGGGGATTGACACCTTGAACTCAAATCCTGAGTTCAAACCTACACATGGCTATGTACCTTGAACATCTACATGGGTCTATAGACTCTGCACTGATGGTCTAGGGTGCACAACCTAATAACTAAAGAGCCCATATAAATGTATGGACTCTACAACAATGGTGGGGTCTAACCACTAACTAAGTGTCTCATGATGCCTGAACATCTCAAGCGTGATACTGTGAATACCCACTACAGAAACCCGCTCAAATAGCGTAACCATATTAGATCAAAAACTAGAACGTGATCTAAATCCTCAAATAAACTATTTATGTTCTCGGGAATCTAGCAATATAATAGCTGTAATTTGGACAATCCTAAAATTTAAACCTACATGAAAAACATCTACAACACAGTCTACTATCATCTCGATGTCACCAAGCAGTTCATAAAATTATTTAAAACCATAAAATTCACATTTTTTTAGAATATAGCAACATAATTGAATTTTATGCAATTGGTATTAAAACTAGGTAATTGAATCCTCTACCTCACTAGAGCAGCGATACCCCACTATTGGAAGCATATGGTGTCGTTGAACGATTACCCAAAGGGTCGGGAACTGAATCCAAGCCCTCGATCGCTCTATTTTAAAAACTAACTTTTTAATGGGGTCCTAACTTATGAAACGTACTTCACCACTGAATTCCTAATATCCAAATTAGCTAGGTTAGTACCCAAGCCATCTAATCTTGTTTTTGTGCCCATTACCAAACATAGTCAATATATATATATATATCAATCCTCACTATTTCACGAGTATATTCCAAAAATGGTATCAAAATCACAATCTAATAGTCTAATCAAAAAGTTAACTCCAAGCTCAAATATCTCAAAATTATCAATAATGGCAACTTTTGATTCGGATAAAATGGAATCAAAAGAAACTTACCAGAAGATATCCCATGATGAGTGGATTTGAATACAACTAGTTTCGTGACCTTTCGCCACCAGAATCGGCGGTGCCAAAAGATGGAACCTGTAATGGTTTCTTTTTCCTAGTCGGCAGCAGGGACCTCAGGTGGCCGTCAAACTTTGGTAGTGAGGTTGTTTGGTAGCGGTGCTTCCATTACGGGTGGTGGCCGCCGACGGCAGGAGGGCAGCCATCGAAACTAGGGCTTTAGGGCCTCGATTTTTCGAAGAAAGAGGAGAAAGAGAAAGCTAAGGGAAGAGAGAGAGTGTGGGGAATATGGAGTGGCCACATGCCCCTACCCTCATGGTCACTGTGCACTTTTTCAAAATTGCACTTTAGCTCCTAAATTTTCAAAATTCTTTCAATTAAGTCTCTCTAGAAATTGCATTTTAGTCCCCACCTTATAAATTTTTGTAATTTAGTTCCTTTTTATTATATTCAAAAAAAATACACAAAATGACCATTTTGCCCCTTTAAAATTCAGGTTTTTATACATCATACCCACAACAATCTTAAAATCAATTTTCGGTATATGGATAATGAACCACAAAGACACTACAAGATCCCTCGAAGCATAGTAACAACCCTAATAGGCTCCAAATGTGCAAAATATACAACACCTACACCAAGTTTCTTCTAGATTTCGATTGTAGAATATTCATCTTTAGAGGAAAATACAAAAAAAAAAATAATAATAAACAATATAAACAAAACCTACATAGATCTAGAATCTGGTAGGATAATTAACAAAATAAATGAAACTTATACACGTTTAGAATCTCATAGGATGAACCCCAAATAAAAATAAATCTATCTGAATAATTAGACCTTTACACAAATAGAGAATTATTGAAAGAAAAATAAAAAATAGGGAAGTCCTATTTAAAAGGGAGATAAAAAATGATCTTCCTCTCTTTGATGAGAAAGAGATCACGATAAAAAAGTCGATGAGGAAAAAGCTAGATTGAGTTTTTCAGAAACAAAGAGCTAGAGATTTTCAGTGGTATATTTTTCTAATAGCTGTAATTTACTTTCCTGTTCATATTAATATGAAAGTCACATTTTCATAACATAAATAATTTTAACTTTAAACGGCAAATATCTTTTGTTGTTTATTAAATTAAGAGTTAAAAGCACCATTGGTCTCCAACCTATTACTATTTTAGCATATTGATCATCAACCTTTTTTTTGTGGCAGTTAAGTACTAAACATTTTTCTTTTCGACACCATTAGTCCTTTTGGCATATTCTATTCAAGATTCCATTAAAATTCATTTGAATAAGAGAGATTTTGCACTATTAATCATGATTTTTCAATTGTTTAGAAATTCGGTCCCTATTTTTTTTATTCATATTTCTGATTAACAATATTGCATATGTCAATATTTCGAAAAATTAAAATTCTAAAAAATTAATTTTCTGAAAGATTGACAAATGTAATTACATAAAGAAATCAACATTTAATAGAAAACTATAAAGCTTCTCAGAATTATTTGCTGCAAATAGTTAATTAATATTTTAAGATAACCATTCATAATTACATGAACATTAAATGGATATAGTAAATTTTCAATCAAATTTGACTAGTGTAAAAGTATGTATGTGAAATTTTTTTTTAGTTTTAAAAATGGTAAGGTAATTATTTTGTGTTCATAAAGTTACTATAGTTTGACATAAACTAAGGTTTATTAGTAAAAAAAATTTTCTTTTTGAATTTGATTTTTAAATGAACTGTTTGTTTTATATCTGTCTTTGAATTTTAATTTTCTGAAAGATTGGTAGATGCAATATTATTAATCAGAAATATCAAACTATTAAACAATTAAAAAATTGATATCAATAGTGTAAAATTTCTCTCATTCAAATAAATTTTAACAAAATTTTGGATGAAAGATGCCAAAAAGACCAATAGTGTCCAAAAAAAAAAATTTAATACTTAAATACCACAAAAAATAGGTTGAGTACTAATATGCCAAAGTGGAAATAGGTTCACCTATATACATTTTCATGTATGTAAGTAATTATAAATGTAAATCATGAGTATAGATAACTATTCATATCAATAATTGGAATGCAATATTTCCACGTGTGAACATTTTCATATGTGCAAATACTTAAAAATGTACACCTTAAGATACCTCAATACTCGTATTAATTAGAATGTAAGCCACAAGGGGCGCACACTTTCATATATTTAATAAGTATTTATCGAAGAGATAATTGCATTAATATCACCTAGGTTTGAACGGAATGATCAGTTCTCCACTCAGTTTGCATAAATAACAAAAGATCTCCTCGGATAAGTGAATCAATAAAAACTTGACCCTTTTTTTTTTGTAATTTAGTCAAAATTAATAAACTCTCGTGACCTAACCGAGGATTAGTGCCAAAGTGGGGATTTCATATGATTGGAAATTCTGAATTTGGTAGCAAAATCCAAAAACTTTTTGATGCTGTAAAACCGTATTATTTTTATTAAGTCTCATGACATCAATCAATGAACTAATATGTACAGTTTTGTGTTGTTTATGTTTCGAATAATAATTATAAAGCATAATCCAAGTCCATAGACCATCTGTTGGTTTTAAAACGATTACATCGGAAGAGTATGAACTATAAATTTTTTTTTATAATAATAATAACTCACATGAATGTAAAGATCTTAATCTGATTATGTTAATTTAACAAATAATATAAAGATATAAACGATTTACTTCTTGAAGCGATTATGATGATCCAAGCTTTCTTTTTTGACTTCTTAAATATTCTTCCGAACTGTGAATTCCACCAAAGGCCGGATGTGTATGAAAAGTAAAATTTATGATTTATTATAAATTAATTGTTCATTAAAAAATCAACAGCATTCTAAGATTAAAAAAAAAAAATTGGAGAGACTAATGGACTTAGACTAATTATAAATACCTTTTGGAAGGTCAATTTATATATAATGATTAAATACTACTCGTAACTTTCTGATCAAGTAATTATATCTATAGTACTGAGGGTGCAACCCCAAATTTTTTGTGGAGTAATAGGAGAGTTAATGAACCATATTTATTAATTAAAGAGTTTTAATTGATAAATTAAATTTATTGGAGCTTAATATTATAGGTCCAATAGATCCTGTTTAGAAGAAAAGATTAGGCCATATCGAAATAAGTTTGAACCAAGACCAACCAAATACTAGTGGCTCATGCCTAATAATAGAATCGTAGGAGATAAATAATTAATTTTAATTATTTCATGATGATAATAATTATCTAATAAGATTAGGTATTTTATTATTATTAAATAGTCATTTAATTATCATAATGAAAATATGTGTTAATCCAAAAAATAAATTATTAGATAATTAAATTTTGGTCTCTAAGGACACTAGTGGTTAGTATTTAAAGATAACAAAATACTATTAGATAGTGTATGAGTGGAATGAGGAAATTATGAGAGTATTTCACACAAACAGGAAACTGCCAAAAGGCCTCCCACTCCACCCACAGGAATTACCCTATGAGTAGCTTGTGGCATTTATAGTTGGAGTGGGAGATTTAGAGAAAAAGAGATATATATGGAAAATGTCAGAAACTTATTATTGGTATTATTCAATGCCTGCCTGTACTTGGAGTAGAGATTTATAGCTTGTGACACTTATATTGTATGTTTGGGCAATAGGGAAAAGAGCAAAATAAAATGAATGTTGAAATAGAGAGTGATAAAGACGCCAAAACTATTAAAATGTGTCAAGCCGCTCTCATATTTGTTAATATTCTGTAGTAATTGAACACTTTAATAAAACTTTCAAAAAAAAAAAAGTCTTTTACTAGCAAATCTTGGAATCAAAAAGATCAATTACACAAGTCAATAAATCAATAAAAAAAAATAGTAATAATAAAAGACACATGTATAGTGTTTTGACATAATTGTTTGTGCCTACATATACTAGGGCAACCTATATGGCGAATCAATCTTATTAGAAACTCTGAATTTAGTCTACAAGAGCTCATTAAAATAATATTTTCAAAGAAATCCACCCAATTTTTTCCAAGGGAAAAAGTCACTCACAAATTCGAGTACAACTCTCTCAAGAATTCTGTATTTTTTTCACACCCATCACTTAGTCTTGAGTCCTAGTTTTATACTTAGCTCGAAAATCTATAAAATCAGACTCTTACAACTAACATAACAGACATAGCAACAACAAAGGACTCTTGATCATTGGCTTCTGACAACTGAATTGGGCCAATGAGCTCTTGGACGCTAACAAGATGAATTTGATCCACACTCTACGTATTCCAATACTTTGTTTTTGGTCATTAGTGAAAAGTGATTATACTGTGTTTTTGGTCATTAGTGAAGTGTGGTTATAACTTTATGATCACTGTTCAAGAGTACTAAGTGGTGGTGAATATAAAACATGAAAACTATAAGAACCATCGAAAAAACAACGTCATAAACGCATAAAAAATGATCAAACATATTTTCTCAGGTACTTAATAGTTAATTGAAACATATAATGAGAATAGTAAGAAAGTCAAGACCACTCCTAGTGATGGACTTGTTCAATTTGAGCATAAAATGACCCTCTTTAATTTGTTGCTGAATCCTCTTAGGAAAACATTTTTTTTAAATGTGTTATTTTTTTTAATTCTAAAATTTTTACACACAAGTAAAGTACCAATATGATCCTTATCATAATGAATCAATGCACATGAAGATGCATCTTTACTTTTACGAATTAATTTAAATATGTAGAACAGTATATATTTATGTATGATCACAAAATTAACTTAATATGATGGACATTCAATTACCAATTATGAACCAACCCTTTCAAGTAGATAAATCATAGTATAAAACTTGACCGACATATTTTTACCAACATGCATGTAAAGAGCATAGGTGCAAATCAATTCTTTGTCATAATACCAATCATTATCTTAGAATTATTAGGGTCAATTGCACAATAAGATTACACAAAACAATTAATTACTATGAGTTATGAAAACTGCAAAACCTTGGTCTCGATCCAGACATATGTCTCCACTAGAGAGACAGTAGTGGATAGATTCTATTACTCAATAACCCTTTAGATGTATCCCTTCAAACAAAGAAACCTCCAGACCTATATTAACTTAGTTGAAAAAAGACGTTTCGATTAGGAAAATTCCCAAAAGAAAGAAGACAAACCGAAGTGCAAAAATGATAGAAGAAAAAATCCTACCTATAATTACAGAGATTTAAAAACAAAACAAGTTAAATATATGTGTTTTCTATATTAGGTGCAAATTTGAAATTGAGAAAAATCATTGCTTCTAGAAATCCAAACAACTTATAATTTAAAGCAAAAACAGGAGACATGCCTATTAGGAATAGCATTAATGATGCTAATGAATTAGTTGGATAACGAAATATAACTAGACACAAAGAAGCAATCGATTGACCAAGAAGATACAAACTATATATGAAGAAGCTCGAATTGATGAATTTCATGGTGATGTTGACGACAAACTCTAAACCTAAAGTTTGGATTCTTGCTTGTTCAACCCAACGAACCAACGGAGAACTACAAAGCCTAGCTCGTTCTTTAGACCAACATAGAAAAAATATATTCAAACTTTGGTTTTCTACGGTTTAGAAACTTTTCTTTGAAAATTGTGTGCTTGTTCAGAGTCTCTGGTTCTTGAAGTATAAAAAGGAAGTAGCAATATGAAATAGGGGTTAAAGTATGTGTTTTAGTACCAAAAAAAAAAAAGGAAGGTGTGCGAGAATGTGTGTAGATTTTTGATAAGTGAATGTAGAGAGAATTGAAATTCATTTTGCACAAGCCCAAATTTGCTTCAATTTTTTTTTACAAATTTATTTCATAATTAACAAAATAGTTAAGAATGTCTAGATTATATGCTTTAGAAAATTGTGACTAGTGCATAATTGAGATATTATTTGATATATTCCTCTGTAGTTACTTTGGTTTTTTTTTTTTTTTGTATTTCTTAGGTATTTTATGTCATTTTTGTGTTTGAAGATATTTTAGAGGAGAAGGAGCGAATCCGAACTGAAACGGAGCAAAAATGATAATGTTATGAGAAAGCTAAAAAGTGGAATATAAAAGCCTCGTACCACAGTGCCCGCTCTTGGAAAGTCTATGGTTTGTGCAGAAAATTCTAGCGTCGCGAGAGAAAATGGGTAACTACCTATTTTCAAACTACTTTTATATGAATCAAAGCCCTCCTATATTAAAAGTCCTCTTTAACTTAGATTTACTCATTTCTAGACACTCATAAATATATAAAGGCTAGAAAGAGGGAGAATCAAGAGGAGGAGAAGAGCTTCGAGACCATTTTCAGTATTTCTTTAACCTTTCTCCTTCCTTTTTCCTTTGTTTATTTATTCTA
Organism: Parasponia andersonii; assembly: GCA_002914805.1. NCBI lineage: Eukaryota > Viridiplantae > Streptophyta > Magnoliopsida > Rosales > Cannabaceae > Trema > Trema andersonii. The sequence continues at coordinate 111,117 of JXTB01000579.1, read as the reverse complement.
GCACGATGTTTCTATTGTTTATCATTGTCTACATACTAGTCTAAGTTTCTATTTAGTTGAGGGTGATTTCAAAGCCCTAGACGTGATGTTAAGTTAATTATTCAAGTTTTATATATTTTAATTGTTTATTCAAAATTGTTAAATTCTTCTATATTTCATGGATTCATGATTTTATTTTGTATTGTTTGGGGTGGCCACTTAAATAAAACATGATAGGAATTGATTGTTAGGTTAGATTACTAGATTTGTGATTGTCTTGTTAATCTTTTCTTAGTAACAAATTATGACTTATGATTATGATGAAAAATATTCTTTAGGTTAAAGATAATCCGAGCTTATATGATTGTTACCTAGAATCAATCTATCTTTTTCTACTTAATACATTAATTAGATATAACTAAGAGGGAATGTTAGATGTTAGTCTAATTGATAGGATCTAAATAAACAAATTATTTTATCCAGTAAAAACCTAAGGAAAGATTAGAGTAGTACGAGCTTGTGTGCTATCTATGGTTAATAATTTGATGAATGATTGAATATAAGATTTGATAATTAATTTGATTAATTATTCAGTGGTCTATAATGATCCTTTAACCTATTCTATCTTATTATTTTTATTGTTTCATTTATTTTTATTTATTTTTAGTTTTATTTCATCAATAGAAAAACTCCTAAAAATAATAAGAGTGATAACTTAGTGATTAAACTAATTCCTCGTGGGATCGACTCCTTACTATCTTGTACTAAGTAAAACTAGGATAAAGATAGGAAGGTATATAAATTTTAATTTGATTACGTTGAGGACCGCTGTCGGTGACATTATATATTTAGTGATATTAAATTAACATGAATGTTACTTAATTGTGCAAATTAATCCAATTTTAATTTTATTTTGAGGACAAGAAATGTATACTATTTTCATACTAAGAACTATAATAACTACTTTATGACAAAATACTTAATGATTGCCTAAAGTAGTATGATTTCTCACTGTACAATGCAAAATGCAAATTCATCCAGGTTTAACCTAATTTGAGTTTGTGATATTATGTCATGGCATTAGCAACTAATATAGTCATTTACTCTATGATACTATGACCAGTGATAATAAATTATTTTTAATTTAAAATTATATTTACAACTTCATCATTACTAAATATAATTTGAGCATATATTATAAATGTAATAGTGTTATACTAAATATTATAGTCACATATTTTATGACATTATGTCTAGCCATAATGATTTAATATGAATTTTTATATACTTTTGTAAATTGATCTATGATTTTATCTAATTCAAGCATGAGACAATATAGAATAATGTTATACTAATTACTATTATCACATACTTTCTAAATATAATTTGAGCATATATTATAAATGTAATAGTGTTATACTAAATATTATAATCACATACTTTATGACATTATGTCTAGCCATAATGATTTAATATGAATTTTTATATACTTTTAAATTGATCTATGATTTTATCTAATTCAAGCATGAGACAATATAGAATAATGTTATACTAATTACTATTTTCACATACTTTCTGACATTATACTTGGTATTAGTTTAAATGATGTAAATTGTCACTAATTAGTACAAAGTCATCTAATTTTAATGTAATATGATCATTGAGCAATACGTAATAATGTAATGAAATGTACTACAACATTTTACAATATGTAATAATGTTATACTATTGCATATAGTTACTTTTTCACAACATACTCAAAAATATTAAATTTATGAAATTTATAGCTAATTTGTGCACAATCATTTATTTTGTATATAATCTGATTATGAGAAAATATGTATTAATATTATTATAAGTACTAAACTCACATACTTTGTTATATTATGATTGGTGATTAGTGATATTTGATTAATTTAAATTTCACCTAATTTTAAAAATTTTTTCCAAATAATTTTAGAATGGGACAATAGGCAATAGGATTGTACTAAATACTCTAGTGACTTACTTTGTCATATTATATTAAGTGATATTAAATTAAAACAATTTCTCACTGTTTAGTGTAAAGTCACTCATTTAGTATCTAATATGATCGTAAGTCAATATGTAATAGTATTATAGTAAGTATTATAGTCACTTATTTAATGAGAATATGATTAGTGATAATAATTTTAGTATAAATTTTGCATAATTTAACAAAATTCGCCTACATTCTATAACATTTAGGCATGAGACAATTTATAATAGTACTACACTAAGTAATTTACTCACTTAATTTGTTGCATTATACTCAAAAAAACTAAATTAATTATATTTCTCACTAAATAGTTCAATGTCATTCAATTTAAATCTAACGTGGCCACGACGAATATGTAGTAGTGTTAAGCTACATATTATTATCACTTATTTTACGATATAATCATTAGTCAGTTATCACAATATATTTAATTGACCAAATTTAATCAATGACTAGTATAAATTCATTCAATTTAAATTTAATTTGACCGTAGGACAATATGTTAAAAGTGTAATATAAAGTATTGTTATTACTTACTTTGTCACATTATACCTAATGATATTAAATTAATTCTATTTCTTACTAATTAGCCCAAAATCATTCAATTTAAATCTAATTTGCCCATGACACAATACATAGTAATGTTAAGCTTGACACAATACATAGTAATGTTAAGCTAAGTATTATAACCACTTACGTTAAAATATAATTAATAATCATATTAGATTAATGTTATATTTCATTATATTTTGCTAAATTCATAGATTTTGTATCTAATTTAACATCGAACAATATGTAATACATTAGTATAAATACTATACTCACCTACTTCGTGAAATTAGAGTTAATAATGATAGATTAATGCTATTTTTCTCTTATTTTAGTAAAATTCATCCTATTATATTTTTAAAATTGGACTGTATATAATTTTGTTAACCTAATTACTATAGTCAACTAATTTTTCACATTATACTTAATGATATTGATAAATTAACTAAATCTCTCACTAATGTCTGTCATTTTGTGACATTATACTTAATTTTCTCTTAATAATTGTTTAAATTTGATTAACATCAATATATATATATACACACAATAATAGTCATGCTTTTAATTACATGTATTATTATTAAGTTTAATTACTAATTTCAACGGAAATTTAAAAAAAAAATAAGGGAAATAAGTAGCAAAAAAAAGTGACAAAAATGACAAAAAAAAACTTTCAAAAATACTGAGATATTTGTTTATTTGAAGCAAATATTTGTCCTCTGATACATAAGACTTGCTCTTTAGTCCATAATACTTGTCATTTAATTGTTTTTAAAAACCCAAAATAGTCAAGTTGCATAAAGCGAACAATAATTTCGTAGTAAATTTACAATTCAACCCCTCTTTTTTTCAGTTTAGTAATTTAATATGTCAATGACTTTATACTATTACCCTCAAAAGAAATTTTCATGTTTTTTTATAAATTATTTTAGAAAATTATCAACCTTTATTTTGGCGAGTGACAACTAGCCTAAGTAAAATACTCTCTCATATATTTATCTTTTAGTGAGGTAGAAAAATCTCTAAGAGTTAAATAGGTATGTGTCCTTTTCTAAGCCAAAAAATAAGTAAATATTCCTAATTCAAAAGTTAAAGCTAAATGATCCAAGTAAATACGCATTAAAATACATATTAAAATTACCTTTATCGAAATCTAAATTGGTTAGAAATTAATTACCATTTGTTAGTTAAGAGCTTTTTAGAATGACTTTTAGTATTTATAAGTTAATGTGCAAAAGATGAACATTATGTCTATTAACAAGAAATCACAATTGAATAGCCCTTGGCTTTTTTGTATTATTAACTATTACTCTCATCAAAACTAGTAATTTTCTACAGAGTAATGTCCATTTGTTAGTGAAGAGGGTTTTAAACTTTTTTTAATATTTATGAGTTTATAAAATTTTAGAAAAATGAACTTTATCGCTATTAATAGGAAATTACCATTGAATGGTACTTTTTTTTTTTTTACTCTTGATGTAGCCACATATATACTCAATATATTTTTGTACATACTATTTCCATTACTACAATACATCATTTTTTGAGGTATATATAGAATTTTTTAAACAAATCTACTATGACTATAAAAGAAATCTATCAAACTTCAAGACTCAATTTGTTTTAAAAAAATCATTAAAACCTAATAAGATATTTTAGTCTCATAAAAAGATATATCACGATTAAAAGAAAGTCTAATAAAAGTCAAGATTACAAATTGGTACTTTTGTAACTAATTTTAAAGCTAAAGGTCAATATTGATAATAACCAAAACACAAGGTACAATTTGAACAAAGTGTCAAAATATAAGGTATAAAAATGATATTATCCGATATATATAGGGCACTACTCTAGTAGTTTTTTTAGTTGCTCAATTAAAATTCAAAATGTATGTCTTTATTGTAAAAAAAATAAAAATAGAAAGAATATTAAATAATATATATTTATTATTATTATTTTTTTTAATTACTCAAATCATTATAGTCATTATCTAATTAGATAATGATCTAATATATATATATATAGATGAGCATAAAAAGTACCTACCAGATAATGGTCTATATATACATACATACCTAAATAGCTTAATGTACCAGTAGAAAAAAGAGATATACTTCTCGTTGATGGTGGTATAGTATAATAAAAGAAGGGTAAATAAAAAAATAAAAATAAAAAAGAAATTAAAACTTCTTAACGGGAAGTGGATGGGAATAGAAGTGTTTCAGGGCCAAATGACATTTGTAGGATCTGTTTTTATGATGACCTTTTTAGAACCAACTTTTATTATCACCAATAGTCATTTTTATTATGACCAGACATAATAAAAATGACCAACGGTACTAGCTTTTAATTATTGATTGTAACAAATGAACGGTTGATTTTTCCCAAGGTTGGCAATTTTGTCGTCTAATAATCATCGTATCAAAGGAATTCTGAGTTATCAACGAGTCATATGGCAATACTTTTGTGAAAAAAGTTTTCTTAATTATTAATTCTAGTTTTGACCATTATTTATAGTTCTAATTTGGCATGCACGTATACAAGAAGGATTATCTACTTTTTTCCAAAGGAAAATTATCTTTTAAAAATTATATTTTTTTATTATTTTACACTTTGTTTTTTCAATTAAGGATGGGAATTTGAACAATACGGAGGTAGAATTGGATGATCAATCATGTTACATCTATGACCATTTTGATACGAACTCCGCCAATTTGTGACGAAACCCGAAACAATGATGATGCCTAGGACCGTTCTATAATCAGATTCTGATAGAAAACCTCGACCCAACACCTATAAAGAGATATGAACCTTGGTATAAAGGAAGACGCAACAATCAAGGATGGAAAATAATACAAACTCCGTCAACTTGTGACGAAACCCGAAACAAGGATGATGCCTAAGACCGTTCTACAATCAGATTCGGATGAAAAACCTCGACCCAACACCTATAAAGAGATGTGAACCTTGGTATAAAGGAAGACGCCACAATCAAGGATGGAAAACTCGATTGATAAGTCAAGGGATGAACGCCATAGAGAAATCTGATAAGTTCGAATAAGTTCTCAAAGAACCAAAGAGAAATTGCTCTTAATTTTTAATGAATTATAATCTGATCTTTTCATTTAGCTAATGGCTATTTATATACATAAGAGTCACTAAAATTGGTTGTAAAAACCCTAAGATGCTGCCTAAAACAAGAAAAGGAAACTAAAATATCCTAATTAGAATTCTGAAAATTGAACTCCTACACTTATCCTAAAACAAACGCCTACTCCTCAATAAAAAAGGAAAGTATCTTAATTGGCATGCAAGCCTTACAACTCAATAATGAAACTAATAATAACTAAATAAAAAACGTAATTTAGTTAGTTACAGCCACCTATTCTTCTTGTTGTGTCAAATTAGGGTAATTCATTAAAATCAGGAAACTAAGCTTTAATTCATGCACCCTTGAGCAATCCTATTTTGAGAGTCTTTTCTAGATTATTCCAAAGCTTGAATCATGAAAATCCCTCCTTATGGACCACGTGGAACATTAACCTTGGGCCTCCAAGAATTTATTTCAGTCCAATTACTTTGAATCAGCCCATTGAGAGACTCCTTGAATCTTTTAGTTCGCGCTCTTCTAACCGGTCTAATTGGAACTTGAATTAGCTCCTTTGTAACTGTGCCTAGATTTGCATCATTCCCCTCCTCTTGAAAAGGATTTGTCCTCAAATCTTCTCTTTGTTTATATCGGATGACATATGCAAATGTCTTCAACTTGTGCTGACCTTTAAGGTGCTTCAAGGACTTATGATCGGTGCGAATCACGAACTCTTTAGGCCAAAGGTAATTTTGTCATGTTTCCGAATCTCGAACTAATACATACATTTCTTTATCATAAGTAAAGTAGTTTAAAGCAGTCCCACTTAGTTTCTCACTAAAATATGCAATTGGTCGTCCTTCTTGCATAGGAACTGCGCCAATACTTACACCTGAAGCATTATATTCAATCTCAAAGTTTTCGTAAAGTTAGTAAAGTAAGTAAAGTGCATGAGTTAATTCCTCCTCGAGTAATTAAAATGCCTTCTCTTGCTCTTCTCCCCATTTGAACCCAATATTTTTCTTGATAACTTTAGCTATTGGTGTGGCTATGGTAATAAACTTTTTCATGAACCTTCGGTAAAGACTCGCAAGTCCTTGAAAACATTGCACATTACTTATGCTTGTTGGACTTGGCCATTCTCGGATAGCACGAATCTTTTATTTATCAACCTATATTTGTAGTTCATTTGTCTTCTCAGAGTTACTCCTATAGGCTGATCTGTTTGGAATGATGACAACGTACACGAAGTCAATTTGATACTCAATACCTCAGATTGATGGTAATCCACTAGGAATTTCTTCGAGGAAAACATCATCAAATTCCTGCAAGAGAGAAACTACATAACTATACAAAACAGGGTCAAGATCGCTAGTGTTTAAAAATGCCTCATTGTACAAGAGTACAATCATCAGCTGGTTTGAAAACATAACTCTCTTAATTTCTTTGGCTTTTGCATAAAAATTATTTTGTTTTCTCTCTGTTTTTCTCTCAATGGTTGAATCTATTATTGCCTTTTCTCTCTTTTTTTCTTCGGCCTCTCTCTATTTTTTACTCTTCCACTTTTGATCACTCTCTTTTTGTAACCTCACTTGATCTTCATGAACTTCTTTTGGTATCAAAGGAACTAGAGTGATTATCCTTTTATTAAGTACAAACGAGTATTTGTTGGTGAAGCCATCATGTTTAATACGCCTATCAAATTGCCATGGTCGACCTAGTAACAAGTGTCTGCTTGCATCGGAACCACATCGTACAAAACTTCATCTTCATATTTCCCAATACGAAAAGAAACTAACACTTGTTTATTAACTTTCAGTTCACCGCTATCATTTAACCACTGCAACTTGTAATGCTGGGGATGCTTCATAGTTGGCAATCCTAATTTCTCCACTATAGTAGTGCTAGCAACATTAGTACAACTACCACCATCAATAATCATACTACATACCTTGTTTTGAATGTGGCACCTAGTATGAAAGATGTTTTCTCGTTGCACCTCTTCATCTTCTTTGACTTGTGCACTCAAAACTCTCCTTGCCACCAACAAATCTCCTTGGGTAGGGTATTCCTTTTCATCGGCATCCTCCAATGGTGGCATAAGATTGGTGTCATCTTCGTCTTCGGTTTCAATTTCACCGTCATCTCACAATACTATAACTCTTTTGTTTGGACATTGGCTAGCTATGTGACCCCTTTCTTGACATTTAAAGCACTTGATATCACGATTCCTAGAATAGAAGAATTGGATTTACCTTGATTTACATGGCTGGTCACTTCTTGCTTTTGCTCAGCTTTAGGCTTCATCATAGGTTGCCTCTCATCCTTCTTCTAATGATTCGATTTCTAAGCAGATGTACTTAGATTTTGGCTTAGACGTATGCTACCCCTCCTCTTGAGCTTGTTCTCAATTTTTATTGCCATATGTACCATATTCTCCAACTCCACATAATGTTGCAATTCCACCATATTAGCAATTTCTCGATTCAAACCAACTAAGAATCTGGACATTGTAGCCTCCCGATCCTCCTCTACATTCGGTCGATCCTCCATCTCCTTATAATATTCCTCTACACTCCAGTTACCTTGCTTAAGGCTTTGCAATTTGTTATACAATTCCCAGTAGTAGTAGCTCGGTACAAACCTCTTTCTCATCACTGTTTTCATCTCCTCCCACTTCTCTACTGGATGTTCCTATTTCTTCTCCTATTTATTACTAGCTGATCCCACTATACAATTGCATAATCGGAAAATTCAATGACAGCAAGCTTTACCTTCTTAATCTCAGAGTAATTGTGGCAATCAAATACTAATTCAACCTTTTTCTCTCACTCCAAGTAAGCTTCTGGATTGTTCTTGCCTTGAAATGACAGAATCTTCATCTTAATGCTACCCAAAGAATTATCTTCCCGATTCTTAGCTCCTCTAAACTATCCACCGTATCTCATATTACCAACAATCGAATCTCGATTATCTTTATCTCCAAAAGTATCTCTATAATACTCTTCATCTTCAGCCCTCACTTCCCTATGCTGGAATCTCCCTCTTCCATGCATATTAGGAGCGATTTGTGGCAGCTCCACTCATCTGTTCTCTATTCTATCTATCCGTTCATGAACTTGCTCCATCTCTGCTCTTATTACTCTTCTCATCTCGCCAATTAAGGCTTCCATAAGAAGTTTTGGATCACCCACTCCCGATGTATCTCCAGAATTATTTCTGTCCTTGTTGTCTGATATGTTTGCTGCAAAACAAAGTTAGAAAAGAAAGGACCTCACACACTTTCTCACATGTTTCACTCAGTAATAAATCACTCAATTTCACTCGTGTTTCACTCGAATATATCAGATTGGCTTTTACCCTCTTATGTGCTCACCACTCTTGCCTTTTTCCACTTGTAATTTCTCAAAAGTTCTTATCAAATTGATTCAAACAAATAATCAGAATTTCTGAGCAACAATCCGCACAAAAACTCACCAACCAAATCAGGATTTAATGTAATAACCTGGAATAACAGTTTCTAGAAATTGTTAAGCAAAGAAAGCGAAACAAAGAAAAAAAATGCACCCAAAACTTTGAAGGCTAGGAAAGTAATGAAAATGATGGATTTTGGGCTCAAAAACTAGGGTGAATGGCTTATAGTCGGTTCATAGTCGTAGGGCTCAGAATAAGCTTCGATTTGATATATAATATATATTATTTCGATAACCGGATCAGAAGTTACAACCATTTTACTGAAGCGCTATCAAAATTCTCTAATTCAACCACAAGTTCTTTTTTTTTTTTAATTTCGGGATTCTGTTTCTTTTTTTTTCTTTCTTTTTAATTGAGAACCCAAATAATAACAGAAAATACAAAGGCTAACTGAAAGACACTAAGAAATAAATTCGGATTCAATAGCAAACAAACAATCTAAATTGGTTACGACTAGAACAGATCGAGTTTATGTTTTTTTTTTGGCGATTTAGATAGAAGAAAGAATAAAGAATAAAGCTGGTTTTGACAATTGAAAAAAAAAAAGGAAAAATAAAGGATAGATTAGACTTGATACTAGAATTTGGCTCTGGTACTAAATGATACGAACCTCGCCAACTTGTGACAAAATCTGAAATAAGGATGATACCTAGAACCATTCTACAATCAGATTCAGATAGAAAACCTCGACCCAACACCTATAAAGAAATGTGAACCTTGGTATAAAGGAAGACGCCACAATCAAGGATGGAAAATGATACGAACCCTGTCAACTTGTGACGAAACCTAAAACAAGGATGATGCTTAGGATCATTCTACAATCAGATTCGGATGAAAAATCTCGACCCAATACCTATAAAGAGATGTGAACCTTGGTATAAAGGAAAACGCCACAGTCAAGAATGGAAAACTCGATTGATAAGTCAAGGGATGAA
>JXTB01000579.1:55754-89694 GCA_002914805.1 Parasponia andersonii | reverse complement strand
AACTCACGTTTCCTATAAACAAAAGGTAACATTTTTTTTAAAAAAAAAGTTATATATATATATTGATTTGATTAATATAATTATTTATTAAATAGTTTAATAAATAGATATATATATATATATATATATATATATATATATATATGAAAGGTGAAACCCTAGCAGAACACAGAATAGTATGTATTATTTTCTATAGAGCCTCCATAAACTAGAGAGAAAAAGAAGAGTGTCTTCCTATTCTCTGTAGAACAAAACTCTTGCAATCTCATGTATTGAGAAAATTGCAAGTGCCTAAATTGTATGAGTTTAAGAAATTATACGCAACGCCCACACGTTCATCCAGTTGTGCTTAAGGCTTGGATTGGAAGATCGTGGTTTAAAAGACAATAAAGCTAGGATCTGCTGATAGGCTACAAGGGGTATTAGATATATTCTCTTTGTATGTTCTTATTTGCTATGAATTAATACTATGAACTCATATAGTCAATTGTTTTGAGAAAATTTTTTGAATGTTCCTGGGCCAATCTTCCGCTGCGAAAAATCGTTTTTAAATCCAATAGCCAAGACCTCTGTCCTTCAAATTGATAACTCCTACTACCTCGGACATACACATTTCTAAGGTATCTCATCTTATGGTTGATAATCCTCGGGGTTGGAATGTAGATTTAATCATTCAATTTTTCTGGCCTTCTGACCATGACTGTATTCAAAGAATTCCCCTGAGTTTGTCTAGTAGAATAGACTCTATGATGTGGTATTATGATAGTAAAGGGATTTATAAAGTTAAATCAGGTTATCGTCTTGCTATCGCGGCTAAATGTGAAGCCAATTCGTCCATTGGATATGGTGACTCTAAATTGTGGAGTGCACTCTAGAATCTTACTCTTCCACTAGAGATAAAGATCTTCATTTGGCGGGCTTTTCATAATATTCTCCCCACAATGGCTATCCTGGTAAAATGTGGGATTTGTTATCTTCAATAATGCGAGATGGTATAGAAGACATTATGCATACTCTAGTCTATTGTAATGTTGTGAGCTATGTTTGGGAAAATACCCCCTGAGCTGTGTTGATTCGGGATCGACCACCTCCCATTCGACAGCTTTTTGTTGGGGATCTTTTCAAGTCCGGCTAAGGATGAGTTTGAAGTCTTCTCCGCGGGCTATCGAAGCTGTTCTTGAAGAATCTGGCACTATCTCTTTGATTTTCAAGAAGCTAAGCGGTGCATTGATGACCCTCTGCTGGAGAATCATACTGGCCACAGATATTGGTATCGCTACATTTTGAAGCTGCTATATACGAAGGGAGTGGTTGTATGGGAGCTGGTGTGATTCTCAGAGATTTTAATAGGGAAGTGGTTTGTGCCCAAGCTAAGCTGCTCCCTAGGCCTTTTGAGAGCCTTTAACTACTGAACTCATAGCTATTCGTAAGGGATTGATGTTCGTCAAAGGTCTTGGTCTTTAAGTGAGTGCTGTGGAATGTGTAACTCTGAATGCTGCCTCCTCAATGAGTCCAACTCTGAATCTGTAACAGACTGCAATTCCTGATTTTGATTCGAAGCCATTGTTCCGAAAAACGACTGAGAGGGTGAAAGTTTTTGGAAGAGAAGGAAGCAGAAATCTTGAGATGTGGAGAGATTGGGGCGATGGAAAATTTTGGTAAAACGGCAGATAAACACAGTAGCGGTTTTTAAAGGAGAGAAGCCGAAGAGTTTTTCTGGAAGAGGAAAGAATAAAAGAAACTGAGCAGTCAAAATTTCAAATTTCAAACAGATCTCATGATGAGAGATGACGTATCACCGCATCAGGAAAAGGGAGCCACGTGCATCCCTCAGGTTGGAGAAGTGAAGAGACGGTTTCCCCACTTGATAGACACGAATCTATCAAATAGGGAAATGGGGGCAGTTGTGGGGCCCATTCCTGAACCTTGTACCACGAGAAGGGCCATGAGGATCGCACGTGATCTCGCCATCGGCCTTTAGGTCTTCTGAACGCAGCGGTTAGAAGCCCCAGGGTCCCCATAACTGATCCCAGACGGTCCAGCCAGTCAGACCCCAACCACGACAGCTGGCAGTCTGAGGCCCCGAGGGTCTGCTGTCTAGGAACAGCGACCCTTACCTCAACAGTTGTAGGGGTCAAAAGCCCCGATGGTCTTCAGACTGGGTACAATTGAAAGCAGCCCCCTGGCTCCAGACTCGGACAAAGCATTTAATGTGTTTCTGGGTAGGTGCGTGCGCAGGGACAGGCTGACCTGATAGAACGGCGATTTGCCCAGATCTTACTCCTAACAGATTGAAGCCATAGGAGGCGGCAAAAATCAGGCCACGGTAGCACAGAAGAAGTCACAGAAATCTCGGCCCGTCACGGTTAGAAAAGATCTTGAGGTGAAAGGTACTCATTATTTTTTCCCTAAAATAGAGAACCATGCTATTCGCTATCGGAGGACTACATATATAGAAGCCATGCGTTCCCGAGAGAGATATATCCAATACAACAAACAGATAGATATTCATACTAATATTTTTCTCCTTGCTACCAAACACAAAGAAAACCACTGACTTAAGCATCGGAGAGTCTTTGCAGGTAGCCACCCCCGCCTCTTCGATCTTGCTTGGAGTTCAGAGAGTGTTGAGACAGCAAGGACACGTGAACAGTTGGAGAATCTAGTATCAGCAGTTCGAGACACGTAGACGGCTGGTGAGAAACCGCTCCAACAGTTACCCTTGCTATTAATTCGGGTGCTAGTTTGTCCTCTAATGATTTGGTTATTCAAGACATTGTTTCTCTTTTGGGTTTAAGCAGTAGTAGATCTTGCAAGTTTGTTCTTAGAGAGGGAAACAAAGTTGCCTACTTACTAGCTAAAATATCTTTCAATTTGGGTCAGTGTGTGTTCCATAATGTTGTTTTGCCTAGCTGTATTACTACACTAGTAGCGAATGACTTTGCTTCTTAATGTAATTCTTCTTAAAAAAAAAAAAAAAAGGAAAATCCAACAAACCATGGATAAAAGTCGATAAAAATCGACTCAAAAAAGGAAGGATAACGACAAGCATAATACTCCAATGTTGGATCCTGTAGAATGCATCAAATTTAAGAGATATTAAGCTCTGAAAGTCAAAGAGGAAGAGGAGCCCTTCTTAGCGCCCTAATTTTCAATTTCAGAAACACTTTAATTGAAAAGTTCCAGAAAATGGTATTTATCAATCGAGCATCGTATGATAATAATAAATAGAGATATACCGTAAATTTGATATATTTCTTTAAAATGTCGTGTATTCTCTAATTTACTCTTGATATTTTAGTAGAGTACTCATGTGTCGATGTCAAGCAATAAGCCAACTGAGAGTAGAAAAGAAAGTGATCCTATCACTCTAAGTAGTTATCTTTCTTATTCTATTTTTTTTTTTTTCCAGCCCTCGCATTTACAATTATGTGAATAATTAATTAATTGAGTGAATTAAACCATTAGACACGTGTTCTGTAGACTTTTCAATAGTTCTAGTTTTGAAAAGTGATGAACTAAATGGTACAATTGAATAAGTGCCAACGACATTTTTGCTAGGAGCATTTTTTTTTATTTTACAATCAAATTTGGGAAAATATCAGAATACCAGTTTTTAAAACCATATCTTCGTAAATACTTTTTTTTTTAATTTTTATTTCATAAATATTAATTTTTATATCCATTTTATTAGAAATATAGACTACCAATGTTTTATATATTAAATGTATACAACGGTACATATTTCATAAATAAAAATTACATTAAAAATTGATACACATTTCTAAATATATAACATAGATTAAATTTATAATAAAAAATATAAATCGTGATAAACATTTATATTGTAAATATACATTATTCATATTTGAGACATAAAATAAAAATATAAAAATATACCACTCATAATTTACATATGAAATGTATTCCATTAAAATAGGTATTTCTCGAAAAAAAAAATTAAAAAATGAGTATTTAAATAAGTAATAAAAACAGACACGGAGTGTAAATTTCTCATCAAATTATTTTACGAAGATCATTCACCAAAGAGTTACTAAAAGTAGCTCTCTTGACACTTTAAAATAGACGGGTTTGCACAGCTAATTAGTAAACTGGCCGAATATGTATGTATACCTTGCTTCAAAAATCAAAATCAAAAGCTTTTCGTTCCCTTTGTTTAATGGCAATGAACTTCTGCACGTCCTCAAACTAGCTAGACTTGCTAGGGTAATATAATACGCTTAAGTTTCAATTACAATATGTTGAGCAGATATGTAAATGGTAGAAACAAAATATCCATCATGATTTAATGTAAATAAAACAACGTATAATGCAGTTTATATTTTGAGACTCTAAAATGAAAATCCAGAATTACCATAAATGATTTACCCTTATTAGGTGGACAGAGTTCTTATGGTGGCAGATCAGAAAAATGCTGTAAAAGCGACTTTGTAATTGAACTTCGTTTATCCTTGAGCCCATTTATGTGGAAAAATATCAACAACAAAAGATTAGTATAAACACACACTTTACTTGTTTTGACAATGTTCCAACATTTTATTTTCATTTTTTAAGAAAAGAAAAAGTGTTGGCCTGTTATGCTTCTAAAATATTGGGAAAGTGTACTTTTGGAATTGGTAGTTTAATTTGTATCCAACTGCCGATGATTCACGTCCACTTATTCACGTCCACTTGGTTGAGGCTGTCGGCTGTCATGGTGAAATGATTTGGTGGTCATGCTCATTTAATTGATTTGGGCCATTTGTCTGCAGCTCTTTAAGTAGTCTCCTCATTATTTCATCTTATTGCACTTTATGGGTACCCTACCCTTTTTGCCTTTCTAATATATTAGAAGTATACAAATTACCCGTTTTACCCTTGGGTTTGTTATTTTTTTTTGGAAGAAATATATTTTAGGAAAGTTCATATGTCAAATAATGAGTAAAAATAAGATAATGTCACTATTTTTCAATAATTTGAATATATATATATATATATATATTCAAAGTTAGCTTAAAAAGTTATTAACTTGAATCATGCATACAAGATTTTCACGTATAAAATTATAATAACAAATTCAAAAAAATTATTAAGGATGAATCGTAAAAAAATATCCTTATTTTAAGATGTAACAAATTTTAATAATTAGTGACTAATTAAAATATTAAGTCACAATAATATGATAATTATGTAATATGAATCAATTAAATAAATTTTAATAATTAGTGACTAATTAAAATATTAAGTCACAATAATATGATAATTATGTAATATGAATCAATTAAAAATATGCGACGTGTCAAAATTACACTCGATAAAAGAAAATTTTGACAACTTAAGATAATTGTCAATTTTTTAACGAGAAATTGTCAAATACACGCCACATTATCAAAGAACTTTTTCTATCTAAATCTGCCATGTGTAAATGCATTTTTGGAGACTACCAAGGTTACCATCGCATCTATTTATGTGTCAAAACACAAGAGAGCAACAATATTCTAGCTGACACCTATAATGCGAGGTGTCAAGGGATAGATCTCGGCGGTTGATTTCCGCTATGTATGCATATAAATAAGCTATTGATCTCTTGTAAGGAAAAAAAAAAAAAAAAGGAATAACATCATCTCTCTTAGTTTTCCCACACATCCCATCAACTCTCTCTCTCTGTCTCTCTCACCGAGAGTATCATCTTTTACTCTCTATTACTTCAATCTCATTAGCTTTATCATTAATTACTCTGATAATAATCAAGGGTTATTACTACTAAATAAATAATATGTACACACATGCACATGTATACATATATATGTTGTATCTATATAATTAATATCAATAGGTACATGTATTAGACACATATACACATATAATTATACATATATATATAATACTATTATTATTATGTAGATTTTAGGAATGTTAAGTTTCTTATCTTATTATTTTCTATTGTTCTAAATATTTGCAATATGTTGACTATATATATTGTGCTAATCTTTAAATTATGTATTTTAAATATTCGTAGATTTGTGATTCTGAGTTGTTTTATACGACCTTTGTTTGCAATCGCTCACGTTAAATTCAATACTTTTATTTTCTTTTATCTTTGACAAAATGATTAGAATCACTTGTGTCAAATATCTAACTTTCTAATTATTTATTTTCAGTATTGTATATTTATATTTTTGATTGAATAGTTGGAATTACTTGTATCAGAAAAACTAACCATCTTTTTGTTTATTTTTTAGCATATGACTGGTATCACATGTGTTAGAAATACTGACTATCTAACACGTGGTGATAGTTATTGAAACTACTCACACTTGTTTACTTACAGGTTTAAGTGTCAAAGATGCTAACAATTTTCTGATATGTGAAATTATATCATTACAATTTTTCATATCATTTTCTCTATTTTTAACTACTATCCTATTTATCTTTAATTAAACGTTTTTATGCTTAATTAATTCTCCTCTAATTAAGTCACAAAAGCACCCCTGGAACAACCTTTAAGTTTGAGTGTTTTGTAATTTAACCATGAGATTTAGATTCTGTAAAATATTACTTTGAATTAAGAAAATCTAAAAATTAATACTATGAATTGAGTTTTAAATAATTTTAATTAGTAAAAGATAATAATATCCTCAAAAATAAGAAGAACAATAACGATTAATCTAGTTATTTGTACGTTGTTGGAGCATTATTGTTAATTGGTAGTTGTGCTTATAGACATAATATTATGGTTGAGAAGTGCTAAATGCATTTTTTTTCCTCATTTTTTTATACTTTTAAGTCTTTTAAGTCTTTATGTCCAACGTATGAATTATATTATCTAGTTTAAAATTTTAATAATATAATAAATTATAATGAAATTCAAGTATCAAGAAATGAGATTAGAAAAATGCAAAATATAGTGTAAAATAGAGGGATATTAACCTTCTTCATTATTATATGGTTAGGTAGTTTGTGATACACAATTATACATTTACCTACGACTGTGCGAGATAATATATAGGGTTGGTGGCAGAAACATACATGGATTTTTCATCTCCCATGGACCCGCCTACTACCCATAGAATGCTTAAAATTTCAAAATATGGTCAAATTATTTTTTAGTTATTACTGCATGCACATGCTATAACTTCAGCTTTTTATGATTATTATTTCCCGGCTATAATCGATTGAACAATGATTAATGTATATAAAAGCATGGTCTTGTTTCCCAAAGCATATCCGGATTTTTTTTTTAATACAAATGTTCATAACACAGATAGCTAGGAGGGTATATCATTAATTTATTGTTTCATTCCTCCCCAGAAATTTCCCCCTATCATTATTTTCATTGCACAAATTCATGAAAAGGGACCAAATTCAACCCCGGAATGCACAGCATATATAGGTGAAGTTGGAAACTCACAAGTGATGGTGCGGTTCCTTGAAATTAGAACACCAAAAAGAAAAAGGAAAATAAGTTGATGACAAATAATTAAAGTTCATGAATACGTGCCACTTAATGAACAATTGATCACCATTCTAATATAGGACTTTTATATTTCGGCTACGACCCTTTCTGGTATATGTATATTCGAATGTTGTCGGTAAAGATATAAGGTGGGTCGGTCCGAATAATATTTTATAATTTTAAATAGACTTTATATTGGATTTAGGCCTGATTTTTCTAAAATGTGGGTCGATTTGGTCCATAATCTTATTAAGGAACATGATATAGTCTATAGGCTCAATTCGCATTTTTCGCAGACTTAAGTGGACCGTTCTTATGTGGGCCTAATTTCGTTATTATTCTATGTTTTAAAATATCAAATATTTGCTTCTATAGACCTAAAACTCATTCATATTTTTTTTAAAAAATTTGAATAAATTGAAAATAAAAAAATAATAAGTAAATAAATAACATTAAAAGCATATAAATGAAAATATTTAATTAAAATTTTTTAAAATTCTAATTAATATATATATGTAAAATTATATATAGAATGTAAAAACTCAAATTTGTCAAAGATATTCTAGTCATTTTTATCTTAAAGGGAATAAAAAAAAAGTATAATATAATATAATATTTTATATAAGTGGTGAGATCTACTTTATTTTTAAATATACTCCCTTCTTTTCTTTTTCTCTCCTACAACAATCTCTCCTTCTCTGTATCTTCTTCTTTTTCTTTTTCTTTTCTTCTTCTTCCTTTTGCTACTTCTTTGTAATCTTCAACTAAAAATTAGCCACCACCATAGATGGCAAGCCAAAGATTCCTCTGACCGGTGTCAACCCTCCTCAATTGTTAGTTTCCAACAAATCAGCTTCGATAAGCTAATTTCTAAGTTTTTGTGACGTTTTACATATTAATTTGTGGCATTTATATAATTATATTTGTGAAGTTATTTTTATGACTACAAAATTATATGAGGTAAAAGAAAAGATTTAATCATGAATAAATATTGTACAGTTATATTGAAATGATATCCGGTTTAAAAGAAATTTTAAATTGAAAAATGTGATATATTTCTAATTCAGAACAAAAAATAATATTTTGAAAAACTGAATTGTATTAGACTGAAGTCTGTTACTATTCAAATTGGGTCTTAGGCTGACCTTAGAAAAGTGTAATTTTTCGAAATATTTGTGCAAGAATGATATTTTTACAAATAAATAGCACAGATGATTTTTTTTCAAATATTTTCAAAACTGATATTTTCCTAAATAATTCTACGATAATGATGTTTTTCGAAATATTTCAGAAAAGTGATAGTTGTTTAAATAGTCAACATAGATGACATTTTTCTAAATACTTTGGAAAAGTGGATCTTTTCAAATTAATTTCAAAAAGAGGCATTTTTGTAATTCTCAGATTTATGGCCTATTTAAGACTAGGAATCTTAAAATTGAATTCTAACTTCAAATTTGGATTTCATGAAATCAAGAAACGAGTTTTGATATATAACATCGATATGTTTCGTAGTAGCACGAATTTTGAGACTTATGAATTGTGTCATTTTGCATACCACAAGCCGGGTCTCAATCAAAGATTCAAATTTGATAAATTATATATCTAACCTAACTGTTTTAGGTATTAGACATTCAATGGTAATGTCCGTTTCTCATTTTAAGGCTCCATTGGAAAAATCACTTTTGAAAGTGAGCTTCCGAAATGACCATCTAGCACCCAAATGATTGACAAAAGTTTTTTCGAATATCATTAGCTTAATATAGTTACCATATTAAGGTATGACTTCAATTACTTAGTTTTATACTTGATTTTTTTATAATTGCATTTTAATTGATTTATAAAAAATCGTGATTTACACGATGGTATAATAAACTACAGAAACATATTGGATTATACTAGGATTGAACTGTGTGGATTTTTATACATATTTTTAAATTGTGATTATGGGTTATATAGCAAGGTGTTGTCCATGTTGTAGTAAATCCAAGAATAATGTCAAGTGGGATTTTAAAGCATGATTTGATTAATTCCTTGATGCATGGTTATTGTGAACTATTAAATGTTGTCCATACCATAGGATTATATATGAAATATATCTTAGGTATCGTGATTTTTAGTAGATGGCCAGTAGCCCTATCCTCGGTGAGAGCCCGTAGACCTACATAGGGTCTTTTGATTATCCTCACTCAGTAGGCGTGGGTATTCAGTTGCCTCTCCGGTTTGATAGGCATAGACACATAAGTGTCCCTCTAATTTTTTGGAATAAATATCAAGCAGATAATACTTAGTACATGTAGTTCGAGCTACTCTAATTCGTGATGAGAGAATGTAAGCTCATGAGATGAGATAATTTATGATATATACAATGATGTAATTTTAGTTTTGGTTTTGAATACCTGATTATTCTTGTTATTAATTATTTTATAAATTTGGTTTATAAATGGATTAAGAAAAAGTATTAACTATATAGGTTTGATAAAATTGCATCCATTCGAAAAGATAATTGAATTTTTACTGAATATGTGAATGCTCACTCCCTTACTTCTCCCATTTTTCGCTGGTTGTCTATTTGTGGTAGTCATTTTGGTAGTTAGACAAGTTGCATAGCTTGTACCTACTTTCCTACTCCTATTTCCTGGTAGGTATTTATTCTTTGTTAAATTTCGTCTCTTCGTTTAATTATTTAGCTATAATTAGTAAACCTGCTAAGTAGATATACGAGGATGGGTTTGTTATTAATTAGAAAACTTAAAATTTTAAGTGATTTTATATAAATTATTTTAGATGTTGGACTGAAATTTTCAGCTAAATTCAATTTACCAAATTTATAATTTCTCAACAAGTATTCAAATGAGATAGTCGGAAATTTTTTTGAATATTATCGGATATTTTTCTTAAGTTAATTTAAAACTAATAAGAGTTTTTTTAATAGTTAAGGAATTCATAATAATTTGATGACCAAAATAAAATTATCTAATACTTGATTTCTCCTAAATTTTGTAAAATATATATTTATTATATTTTCGCTTAAAATTACAAAAGTCACGGCTTTGGATTTCTGGTTATAACAGAAATAGTATCAGAGCTACAGGCTTCAGATTCGTCTAGGTTCTTGCGTGTGATATTTTACTGTTTAAAAAGGATTTTAAAAAGTATTTGACAAATATTTCATACATCACTTAGAAATTGGCTAAATATATTGTCTTTACTCAGATTTATCCTGACTTGTACATTCATCTTGTTAGAGATAAATCTAGTATCTTTGGAATGGTTATAACCTATAAGCTCTAGTCTCAAAAGTGTTAAGATTAAAACGAGACTAGTGAATTCTATTTCTATCTAAGTTCTCTTATTCAAATAGACATTCATATTTGTATTTCTATGTATATTCGGATAGTAAGTTATGTGCGAACCCTGTAAGTTCTATGATAAGTATCTCGTGCTTGGAATTTTAAATACCTTAGATTGATCCTACATTTCATGAATTCTTGGCATATGATTTTACTATCCCAATTTTCTTCTTTTATTTACTCCATTCGAGTAATTGGTGGTTGATGATATATCAAAGTATTCGAATTGGTGCTACTTTTACATGACATTTTGCTAATGAATAGACAAATTGGTATGCCATAAATGTAACACTATATTGATTTTACAAAGATTGGCTTGACATTAGTAGTGCATTGATAAAATAATTGATTTAATCTGAATAGAAGCTCTTTGGTTATTTGGTTTTGTCTAAATTATTGAATCATGATTGTGTTTCCTTGTAAGTTATTCACTTGTGATAATTTGTTTGCCTACTTAATAGCTACATGCCTAAATTTACTTATCTTTTCAAAATGAAGCTTTTGGAAACTGGAAAATTTTTCATAATTAATGGATTAAATATATATATATATATAGTTCATTTTTTTCAATGGATGTATAGTTCCAAAAAAAAAAAAAAAACTTATGGACTATTTGAAATTAAATTTTGTAAGATTGTACTATTGTAAAATTTGAACATTGGAATATATAAAATTTAGTTGTGGCACTAAATTAATTCTACATTCATTAATTCCACATAAATTTTAAGTATCTTTCTAGTATTGAATATAATGGATAATCTTGGTATTTGTCTCGGAATCTAAAATATACTTTCACATATATATTTACATATTAACTTCGAACTAAACATGAGATATTTATGGAAAATTTTATGTAGCAACCTTGGGAAAAGTTTGATTTCTTAGAAAATCTTGGGTATAAATTAAGGCGGTATAAGTATAAATTTTTGGAAAAATTATGTATGTATTTGAAATACGATATGTATAGTATCTTGTTACTAAGAATTTTTCTAAGTAAAACTTGGTTATGAAATCCAGTTTGGAATCTTTTGTAAATGAAAAGAATATTAGAATTTAAATCCTAGTTAAAAAGTTATGTGAAACCTTATTACTATGGTTTAATCTGTCGTGTTAATTAGACATGTATAAGCTTCTAAGCTTTCATATATATATATATATATATATATATATATATATATGGTTGCCAATCCAATAGGTAGTTTTTTTCTTTACCTATAGGTAGATATTTTTTTTAAGCCATTGGATCATTATCTAATGGTGATCCAATGGCTATAATAAAGTATATAAAAAGACGTGCATCATTAATGCTCTTTCTCTCTTTTATTTTTTACAATAAAAAAATATGCGTACTAAATTTTCATTGGCCAAATTGATACCTATAGATAGGTAAAAAAAAAAATACCTACTGGATTGGTGCCCTATATATATATATATATATATGTGTGTGTATGTGTGTGTGTGTCATTTATTTTATTAATGTTTACATGATATTGGTGATTTTTTGATTATTAAATCCTTGTTGAATGATAGATGATTATTTATTAATTAAGTCAAGTTGGGTTGACTTTACTTAGTTAGTCTCAATTGAATAATTAAGCACTTATTTGACTGATTTAATTTGATGTCCTCAGTATTAGGAATCTCTAGTGTTAGAGATTTAAGATGATATTCATTTGAGCTTTAAATAGAAATAATATAGTTTTGAATACCTAAGTTTTGAAGGGACTTAAGTGGTACATAATAATACATGTCATTTTCATTAGAACTTTTAAAATTCATGAAAATTAGATTTTCAAATGAATACAAGTTATGAATTAATATGTCTGATTTGGTGTTTTAATAGAATTTGAGTTATACAAATTAAAGTGTTGTTTTTCTTTTTAAAACATAAATTTAGCTTTTAAATTCTTGTGGTTGAATAGGTTACAAGTTGAGTAAGACTTATATAAAAAGAAATATATATATTGCTCATCTACTTAATAAAAAAATAATTATAATACACTTTATTGTTTTCTGAAATACTTTATAGATTCTTCCTATCATTAAAATGTGTTTCAAAACCATTTTTAATAAAACTACTAGAGTGTGATGGCTTCAAAATTATAAAACGCAAAGATAGCCTTAATATGGCATGCCTTACCTAGAACTTTTTATAAATAAAGAATTATAAGCTAGTTAAAAGATGTGTTTTTGAATATCCAAGAGAGAAATATTTGAAAACTTTTGGGATAGTTTTGGATTTTAAGAAAAGCTACTATTAGTTTTAACTATGTTTGGAAGGGAGTCGACATGTTTTAAATATTTGATAGTTTAGTTAGCAAATTATATATATATATATCAAGGGAGGAACATTCTCTTTTACTTAACTTAATGAATATCATTTAAGGAACTTTGTTTTAATTTAAAAGAATTATCAGATACTCTTGTCATAATTTGATTTAAGTTAAAACTTTGATTGAGTTAAGCTTCCGACTCATTATTGGATAAGAGTTAAATTCAACCATTATTATGGTGGTATACTTGATGGTATTTGAAATCAATTAACTTATCAGCCTGTATACAGAGTTGTTAAACTCTTCCTATTATAATTTCAAAAAGAAAATTTGGAGTTCAGGTTTGGTTTTCCACTGGCCAAGATGAGACCTTATTATTGTTGACTCATTCTTTGCATCATCAATCTTTTGCTTGTATTTTAAAGCTAATAAATATATGATTAAGAACTAATAATCTACTCGAGAGTGTAGCAATCTAAATTGAAAAGATCACCAAACATTCAAGATGGATTAAGGAAAATAGCTTGAAGATAAAGTTCAAGAATATAACATTTTGACTAGCAAAGGTTAATTACTTAATTCTTGTACTTGAATACTTTACATATAATATGATCTTAATAGCTCAAATTTTTCATAAAATAGGAAATTTTCAAACCAGTGCAATCAAACTAGTTTATCTTCAATTAAAGTTTGAAATTTATATTACACAAGTTTTTAATTTGATTTATGAATTTTTATAGTATCCATATTTTATAAAAATCAATTTAAGAAGTTATAATTTGAAAAGTATAAAAAAAGACTTGGAATAAAATCAAAACATGGTCTTTGGTATTTTCGGTAGACTGATTCCTGGTTTTTAGTCTACAAATTTATTGCCAAATTCTTAACAGATTTTTAAATTCGACCGTTAGAACCACACTTTCTATGGCTAGTATTTTTGGGCAATCGAAAATACGTTTTCGATCTACCGAAATAATAGAATATCTATCAAATGGTCTAAAAAGGCTAGTTTTTATTCAAGTCTATAAATAGAAGTTTTTCTAACACTTAAAACAACTTTGAACATATTATATCTTCAAGTTGTTCAAATTAATTTTTGTGATCCAAACATTCAAATCCATATTTTCACAAAAATCACTTGAGTCAAACTAGATTATATCTTATATTCACATTGATTTTCTTTAAGTTTACCTTGTATCAATTATATTTATTAGAGAGATTCTAGTTAAAGTGATTCAACAAAAACCAAATTGTAATTATGAGGTGAGAATGATACTGGATTTATAAACAACCTGATTTAGGTGAGATTGGCACTAGAGTCTAAACAATTAGAGTTAGGTATAATAAAGTCGGATTCAAAGTTATTGTAAAGGTGTGAGTATACCTAAGGAGAAATCACTCGTTGTATATAGGGATCAGTTAAGCCTGTTCTCTTGATTCGATAGGGATAACTTAAAGTGGGTTGCAAAGAACCAAGAATATAGACAAACTGTCTTGTTTGTTAAATCTCGTAAAAATAATGTTTGTATTTCTCTATCCCTATCTCTTTAAAATTTATTTATTTTAAGCTTGTGTTTGTCATTTATCTATTTTTACTTGATATTGTTATTACTTACATAATTTACTTGCTCATCTTGAAAGTTTGCAAAAGTTTTTAAAACTCAATTCACCACCCTCTTAGGTTAGCTAATCTTGGATTAAGAATTATGAACCAGTGTAGTATTCTTATATGCTTTTGATATTTGTATTGTATGTTTTCAGAAATATTTTCAAAATATTTTCAACTTAAAAATAAAATGAGGTGAAATGGAAAACAGGCGTCACTGCAGAGAAAGACTAATCTGTTGAAACTTTGTTTCTAGGACATTATGATGTTTTTAACAATTTTGCTTGCATATAGGGTAATGAGTCATTCCTATATAACTTTTTCTTGCATTAAAGACCTTAGAAGTCTTTGGATTCATTGGTAATTTGTATAAATTATATAGTTCTATTTGGGTAAAGAGACTTAGAGAGTCTCTGGACTTAATTATGGTATGAGTTAATACCCTATGATATTATCTTATATAAAGTACGTGGTTATTTCTCACTCGTTATGCGGAACGGTAAATGAATTCATTATAGTTTCTAAACTCTAAACTTGTCTATCTTGTGTGGTATAACACAAGAGTATTGACTTCCATTTAGAATCTTGTTAGTGTCTTTGACTTCAGTGATTATTTGGGACCAGGTTCTAAATGCAGTCAAATAGGATGGTCTTGGTATGTTATTGATCGGGTATGATTAGGGGGATGATATTATATATATTTGATATTTGATCTGGTACTCTAGTTTGGTGCCAAATAATTAGTGCTTAGGTTATAGATGGCTCATCTCTGTGACTAATTATTGACTCAAGGTTATTGTTTCCAATCTCTTATGTTGGGATCTTAGTATCTACTCGTAAGCTATCTTATGATTTTATAGTTCTTCGTATATGTTCTTATCTCATAATATTGTGTGGAATTGATATATTGATGGTATTCAATGTTAAGTGAGAAGTGTATATTTCATACTTTTTGATTTACTTAGTGTTTGTTCTAGTACAAAAAAAAAGAAAAAGAAAAACAAATTATGTTCAAATGTTCACTCTTATTCTGGTGGCTATTCTAAGCCACTCACACTCCTTAGTTATACTTAAATTTCGGGGTAGAATTCTTTTAAAGAGTGAAGGATACAAAAAACCAAATTTATCAAGAGAATTCTAATCATTTTTATCTATAATAAAAAAATATACATAATTTAATATTTTATATAAGTGATGGGACCCACTTTTGTTTTTAAATATACTCCCCTCTTTTCTTTGTCTCCCATACACTCGATAATATCTCTTTATGTCTTTCTTTTTCTTTTCTTTTTTCATTTCTACTTCTTCCTTCCCCCCCCCCCCCCCCTCCCCTTTTTTTTTTCCTTGAAAGGATTCTTTCTTCTTCTACTTCTTCGTAATCTTCAACTAAAAACCAGTTACACCATAGATAGCAAGCCCAAGCTTCCTCCGACCAGCATCAACCCTCTTTAGTTGCTGGTTTCTAGCAAATCCACTCCGATAGGCAGATTTCTGAGTTTTTTTTTTGTTGTTGTTTTACGCATTAATTTGTGATGTTTATACAATTATTTTTGTGAAGCTAGTTTTATGGCCGTAAAATTTATATGAGACGAGAGAGGAGATTAAATCGTGAATAAATATAGAGGGATTGTATTGAAATGATGTCCAGTTTGAGAGAAATTTTAAATTGAAAGTGTGATATTTTTATAATTCGCGATAAAAGTGATATTTTTACAAAACTAAATAGTATTAGACTGTAGTTGATTTTTAGAAATATTTATGCAAAAATGACATTTTTACAAATAAACACCAAAGTTAATATTTTTTTAAATATTTTTTAAAGTGATATTTTCCTAAATAATTCTAATAATGATATTGTCTGAAACATTTCAGAGAAGTGATTTTTTTTTAAAATATTCAGTAGAGATGATATTTTTTTAATACTATGGAAAAGTGGATTTTTTTTTTAAATTAATTCCAAAAAGAGACATTTTTGAAATTCTCGGATTTAAAGCCCGTTTAAGATTTGGGACCTCGAAATTGAATTCTAACTTCAAATTTTGATTTAGTGAGATCGGGAAATTAGTTTTGATATATGATATCGTTATATTTCAAAGTAGCATGAATTTCGAGGCTCGTGAATAGTATCGCTTTGTGTGCCATGGGCTGAGTCTCTGTCCGAGACCAAAATTTGATAAATCGTATTTCTAACCTAACTATTTTAGGCATTAGAAATTCAATGGTGATATCTGTTTCTTATTTTAAGACTCCGCTAGAAAAAATCACTTTTCAAAGTGAGCTTACAAGAATTTTAAAACAATTGTCCGAGTACCCCTAGTGACCAATGGGAATTTTTTCAAGCGTCGTTAGTTTAATATAACTACTATCTCAAGGTAGAGGTTTAATTACCTGGTTTTATGCTTATTTTAATATATAATTACATTATAATTAATTTATGAAAAATCATACTTTACCCGATGATTTAATAAACTATGAAAACATATTGGATTATATTTTTATACATATTTTTAAATTATGATTATGGGTTATACAACAGTATGCTACCCTTGTTATAGTAAATCCCAGAATAATACTAGGTGGGATTTTAAAGAATGATTTGATTAACTCCTTGATGCATGATTATTGTGAACTATTAAATATTATACATACCATAGAATTACAAATGAGATTCATCTTAGGCATCGTGGTTTTTAGTGAGCAGCCAATACCCTTGCCCTCGGTGAGAGCTTGTAGACTTGTGTAGGATCTTCTGATTACCCCTACTCGATATACATAGGCATTGTCACACTAAATGCATACACATAAATTAACCACACATGTATGGATTGTAAATAAGTAATAAAGTGATAAGTATAGAGTTGTTGATCTCACGAGAAATTGGGTGTTAAATTATTATTAATTATTAGAATTATCGTGACCTAACTTTATCTAGATAATCAAAGTAAACAAGTTTATAATTTAAATAAATACAAATAGAAATAGAAATTTAAAAATAAAATATAGAGACTTCTATGTACAAATATACTAGGAGATTGAATTCACCTAACCATCAACTACATCTTTTAATCATTAATTTCGTTCTAATTAATTATTCCTAGTTTATAAACCAGGAACCCAAAGGTATTTCTATTTTCTCTCTCAAGTGCTGAGTGAAATCATTCCTAAATTACGGTCTAATATCTCTATTCTAAACCTAGAAATGAAGAAATTATTATGTTCAATGGTTTCTTGATTATGATTTCAAAAGAGTTATAGGTTCTCTCAAACTCTTCAGGTCCTAGGTTATACTATTCTATAGTTGTTTATAAAATTCCCTCTATCAAGTACCAAATTCTAGAAACTAAATCATCTAACTAGTTGCTAATTAGTCGAGAAGCACTAAGCATAGAATACTATAAATAAATTCAAGAACAACATCAAAGAATTAAAAATCAAGGTATAGAATCAACGATTAAGCTACATCATTCCCCAAGCATATAACAATTAGTTCAACATAGCAGAATCCAATACTAATTTCAAAAAGAATTTCATACATCTAAATATATTTAATAATCAAGTATAATACAAAATTCAAATAAAATTAGAGTGAGAAAGATGAAGAGAAAACTCTTTTATGGAGATAGAACTTCAAGCTTCAATCTCTTCAAGTCACTCTCTCAAGTATCCTCTCTACAATTTTTGCTTCAAGCTTCTTTCTGTCAAGGATTTTTGAGCTCTCTTTGTTTTCTTTCCTCTCCAACTCTCCAAATCTTGAAATAGAGGCTTAAAGGTATATTTAAAGAGTTCCAAGATGACCTAGGCTAGATAGAATATCAATCATTTGATTAGATAGCATCAAGGGTCTAGCTTAGCTTTAAAAATTCGCTAAAATTGGACTTCAAGATGTTAGGTAGTGCTGTGGTGCTGTAGCCTCTAGAACTCAGTTTTCTAGGTAGCGCTGTGGTGCTACTTGAATAGTGTCGCAATACTATTGGTTCTAAAAAATCAACACGATAACTTTTCTTCGAAAAGGGCGCTCTTTTTTTGTTTTAGCTCTATTTTGCTTGATTTTCTTCCCATTACATTCGTATCGAATTCAATTTTCATCTAAAAGGGTTTAAATACCCACAATTAGCACGAATTTATCTTGATTCTTATTTATTCATAATAATTATAAGAATAGAACAAAAATTCATTAAATTGATAAAAATTCTTCAAAACTTATAATTATTTGAGTTGAATAGTACTTAATTTATGAGTGAATTAATCACTCATCAGGTATTGAGTTGCCTTTCTTGTTTAATAGACATAGATACATGAGTATCCTTCCAGTGTTTTAGGATAAGTATTAGGCAGAGAGTAGTTAGTATACATGGTATAAGTTACTCTAGTTTGTGATGAAAGGATGTGAGCTCATGGGATGATATAATTTATGATATGTACAATAATGTGACTTTAGTTTTAGTTTTGAATATGTGATTATTCTGTCTATCAATTATTTTATAAATTTGGTTTATAAATAAATTTGGAAAAAGTATTAACTATGTAGGTTTAGTAAAATTACATCCATTTAAAAAGGTAATTGAATTTCTACCAAGCATGTGAATACTCACTCTCCTACTTCTTCTACTTTCAGGTGTTTGTCTATTTGTGGTAGTCATTTTAGTTGTTAGACAAGCTACATAGTTTATACCTACTTTCCTACTATTCTCTGGTGGGTGTTTATTTTCTGTTAAATTTTATTTCCTCATTTAATTATTGCTAAGATTAATAAATCTAATAAGTGGATGTATGAGGATGATTTTGTTATTAATTGGAGAACTTAAAATTTCAAGTGATTTATATAAATTATTTTGGATATTGGACTAAAATTTTCAGTTGAACTCAATTTACCAAAATTTATGGTTTCTCAATAAGTATTCAAATAAGATAGTTGGAAATTTTTTTGAACATTGTCAGGTATTTTTCTTAAGCAAAATTAAAAATTAATAATAGTTTCTTTTAATGGTTATAGAGTTCACAATGATTTAAGGATCAAAATGATATTATCTAATACTTAATTTTTCCTGAATTTTGTAAAATAAATATTTTATTATATTTTACTTAAAATTATTAAAAGTCACGGTTTTATATTTCCGATTATGATATAGAATAACTAAATGTGGGTCAAAAAAAAAATATATACTAGGTCTATTAAGCTATTACTGAGGCCAGACCAGGTCCCTTCTATATGTAATAGGTCGGGTTGATACCGTGCTTTTTTTTCGGATTGTGGATCAACCCACATTAATATCTCTAGTTGTCGGTAAGGTTTTTTTTATACTAATAATTCTCTGATTTTTTTTTTGAAAAGGTAATGCTGACATTATTATTAATATTCACTAATGAACATGAATGGCGGCAATTGGCAGCTCACTTTCATCGTATGCCCATTTTTTTATGTCTTTTATTTTTCGAATTCAATAAATTCTTTGCACATTACTTCAAAAGAGTAATACATATTTATTAATTTTTTAAAATCGTAACTACTTTTTTAGGCAATGCTGCAAAATACAATTGAGTGGATTGGAGAAGGAGTAAAACAAGGGAAAAAGACACCTAGTACTAACTTTTGATAAATAAGACCAAGAAATATCCAAATTTTACTTATTTTTGTACTATCTTTTTTTTTTAGAAAAATAATAAATTCTTGCTAAGAAAGGCCAAATAACTTCTTACAATTTCTATTTTTTCTTGTTTTTTTTTACTACTAGTTTACTTGTAGCTGATTACTCTTAAAACTAATTACCAATTTATTATTAGAAATCATATACTAATTGATTTTTAGAAACTAGAAACCAAATTGATTACTAAAAAATAATAACCGTATTGGTTTCTACCATGAATATCATAACTATTTAGTTACTAAAAATTGAAAACCAAATTATTTTCTGTCATAAACAGTAGAATTATTTGGGTAATTTAATTATTGACTACTAAAAACTAATTTAATTATTAGTAACTAGCTGTCAGAATCTAAAAACTAATATATATTTATGTTATTTTTACTTCAAAAATATACTTATTTAATTTGAGAATTTGATCATATTCTTTGGTGTTTTTGTTTAATACTTCATCCAATCTTTACTATAGGGCATTCTACAAAAAAGAAAATCACAACAGTTTTCAGAAAATTTTCATTATTTTCTGTGATGTGAAAAAGAAACTACAATGGTTTTCATAAAATTTTCGTAGTTTCTTATGATTTACGTAGTTAAAGGGCATTTTGCTAAAAGAAAACTATGATGGTTTTTAGAAAATTTTTGTAGTTTTCTATGATTTAGTTAGCTACAGTATATTCTGTAAAAAATAAACTACAATGGTTTCTCAGAAATATTTGTGATTTCATTTGATTTATTTATGTATAGGACATTCGACTAAAAGAAACTAAACTGGTTTCTAGAAAAATTTTGTACTTTCTTGTGATTTACTTACGTATTAGACTTTCGACTAAAGAGAACCAAACTGGTTTCTAAGAAACCATTATGGTTTTCTTTGATTTACTTACTTATAGAACAATCTACTAATAGAAAATCAAATTAAACCAAATTAGTTTCTAGGAAACTTTCATAGTTTCCTGTATGAAAAAAAAAAGATGATTTATTTACTAAAATGCCACTATATTTTCTAGTTTCCAAAGTATTAAGAAAAATGCCATAAAAAAGTCGTATGGATTTTTATTATTTTTAAAAGTCATAAATTTGATAATATTTCTTGAAATCTAAGTATAAATGTCAAAAACCTATAAAACATACAAAATACATCGTTACAAGCCAACTTGACAATTGAAGCAGAGTGAGAAAAGTTTATAAATACTCGTTTTGAAAACTATATTTCATAAATACTCATTATTTAGTTTCCATTTTGTTAGAAGTATAGATCAATAATGTTTTACATATGAAATGTATATGGTGATATATATTTCGTACATCAAATATATACTATGATACACATTTATGAATAAAAATTATACTAAATATTAGCATATATTTCAAAATATATACCATAAGTCAATTTTGTAATGAAAAATATAAATATTTATATTGTAAATGTATCTCGTTCATATTTTACACGTAAAATATATATAGCATAGGTAAAAAAAATTACATTATAAATATAAAAAACTCATATTTTATATGAAATGTATACCATAAAATGAGTATTTTTGAAATAAAAATAAATAAAGGTATTTATGAAAATAAGTTACAAAAACGGGTACTGTGTATAAACTTTTCTTGAAAGAGTGGATTAGATAGAAGAATGGGCTTTCCAGCTTAACACCGCTGAGGCCTAATTCTACCTTCTTATGGACCGATCTAAATAGTCATAGTGTGGTCCACTTCGACCTTTTGCTTGAGGTAGTGCATTTGGGAAACTGATTCCCCTCGATGAAAATACCGGAAAAATTTCCCCACGTTGACTGCAAAAGTTACCATTAATATCCCTAGTAAATGTTCACGTGGACACAATAAGTTGATCACATTTTCCCTATATAAGATGCTTGTAAATAATAAATAGCCTTCAAGTCTACATATGTGTACGTTTATGATCTTCTGTTTCACATTGACAGCTGCCTAACATTACTAATGCAGCCATAGTTCACACGTGAATACGTAATTATAAACTAAGAACCATATTTAACAACACAAGAAGCAGGTGAAGCTATAATTTAATTGTGCTTAAATATGCAAAAAGGACTTACATTCATAAAGCCCTAATAAGCTAGCTCATCATACTATATTTCATGAGCCTTAATTAACCTTGTCTATAGACTATATATCCTCTTCTTCGCCCACACTTGGTAAATTTACACTATCAATATTTAGACATTGTTTGACTGCGAATTTGTATTATCGTGTCGTGTTCGGATTTATACGACATAATAATATTTCAATTTGAACACGACACGTGTAATCCGTTTAATAAATATGTCATATATCATATTATGACTTATTTAACACGATTATTTAAAATTGACATGATTATTCTAATTTAATACGATTATGTACTAATACGTTTAATTAAATGGGTTACATGA
Source organism: Parasponia andersonii (assembly GCA_002914805.1). Taxonomy (NCBI): domain Eukaryota; kingdom Viridiplantae; phylum Streptophyta; class Magnoliopsida; order Rosales; family Cannabaceae; genus Trema; species Trema andersonii. Next base: position 66,953 of record JXTB01000579.1, on the reverse strand, counting down.
GTCATGTTCGAATTAAGCGGATCATGTTGATACGATATAAAAATAATTTGTTTAATTAAACGAATTATACGAGTCATTTTCGGGTTAAGCACATTAATCGAAAACCTACCAGTTATTATTCATGTTATATGTGTCAACTCAAAATTGACACAAAAATTAAACAAATCACTTAAATTCATTTATTTCGTATCGTTTTCTAGTTTTCTAGTCGTGTAGTGCCTTTGCATTTCTATCATGATTTAGTCTGAGAAAGAAATATGACAAAAATAGCATGATCAAATTAACGAATGGGTTTAAACAAGTTAAGATAAATAGGATGATAATTAATAATTTCACATGAACAAAATATTTTTGTTACTAAAGAGATTAGATCATATATATGTACAAGTTATTTCAAATCAAAGAATAAATACATGAGATCTCATGATAAGAATTACTATCAATAATCAGAAAAGCTTGCTTGCGAACTCTTCCAAATCCGAACCATTTTTTCTCCAACGAGAAGCAGCAAGATTCTTGAGCTCAGACAAACTCCTACCAAGTTGCAAAGCGACCTTGGTTTGAAACACTTGTCCATTCTCTCTTCTCTCGACATCTCTCTCTCTCAAATTTGATTCAATGGTCTCCTCCATGAGCCTAAAGAAACCCGCGTTACTCCTGTACATTTCGAACACCATTCCAACTTGACAACCATGTTCCAACGTGTTCACCACGCTCGCCAAAGCTCCCGCCACCACTCCGACCACCGCGGCCGCTGCCCCAATCCCATGAGCACTACTAATACCACCGGAAATAGCTGTCGCCAGGGCTCCAAAACCGGTCAGCAACGGTCCAGAAATCGCCAAGATTTTGTTGAGTCTCAAGGCCTTTTCGCTTAGCCTCAAGTAATCAGCCACGTCTTTCCTTTCCATAACCTTAGAAACCTCTCTCATTTCCTCTTCCAACTTTCCACTCCAACCATTATTGTTGTTACTACTATAGTAGTCTCTTCCAAGCCCGGAAACTTGTGATGTTGTTTTCGGGTTCCGCCTTACTTTTCTAGGCCACCAAACAGCTGGCTCTACAGTCTTGGGGAATTTCTCAAGCATGGTGCCCAAAAGGGGAAGAGGGTATGCCTTATCTAAGGCCAAAACTTTCTCCATGGCTTCGTTTAAATCCAGAGCGGCAGGGGTTAAGCCAAGGGAAAGTCTAGTTTGGATCTGGGTTTGAAGCTGCTTAAATAACCTGGCGGCGTTTCTTTGTTCCTCGGCGAGTTGAGACGGCTGGATCTTGTTCATGACCACCAATATTCCGGTGGCTGCCAAGTAGAGAAGCGTGGAAGAAAGCTTCAGGGCAATGGCGGGTGATGATGCTGATGATGATGATGATAGCACTGAGCTGATTCCAGCCATGGTCGCAGCAGTGAGAGTGATGGCATTGATAGATGTCAGGAGGAGGTTGTTCCAGTTGTCACGCTGAGCTCCGATGTTCTTATGCATCTCCACTCTGTCAGAAACAGCCTCCAACACCGCATGCATATTCTCCATTTGTACCAACGACGTCGTTTCGTTACTACTACTACTTGATCTCATCATGTCTAAGTCCTGATCATGATGATCACCAAAGCCCCTTAATGGGAACTTTGGAAGAGAAAGTGTAGGAGCACTAGTACTACTTGTGGCCGGGTTCTGGATTTTTGGTAGGCTGAGGGTGGCTTTAGGAGTAAAAGACTCTCCTAAACGCCTTCGTATTTGGGACGAGCCAGTACTGGCCTTCATACACACTGCCATGCTTGAAGCCTGAAGGGTCGCCATATATAGCCTCTCTAGTGTACTTGGTCTAGCTAGCTAGCTATAACTATACAGTACGTCAAACTAACAGTCTGTGTTTTTGAGAGTTTTGAATGTGTTGCTATAACAAAAAGCTGCTAAAAATGGCTTTAAGGCTTAGAATGAAGAATACCTAGTTGGTAATGGTAGTTGGTATTTATACAAAACAAAAGAGTTGACAATAAGCTAAGAGTCAACACAATGAAAATGTCTAAAGGTTGAAAGTTTGAATATTCCTGTATGGCCTTAGACCGTTTCTCGATTTGGAGTACTCTCTCTCTCTCTCTCTCTGGTACAATTCTAAACCCTCGGTGTGGCCACTTAGGGACTCGAAATGCAATTCATTGACTTTCAACACAGCCGCAACGAGTGGAACTCCGAAAGAGACAACAGGATCCTGACGAAAAACTGACTCGGCCTCGGCCGAGTCGTTTTCTAGCATGTTCCTGTAATTATTAGTTAACAATTTTTTGTAAGTTTTTATGTATTTATATGCTCCAAAATTATTAATAAAAATTCATGAAGAATGATAAGACAATACATGTGGTTACGACTGTGTTGACGCATGTTCTACGAATATTTTTGTTTATGCATTTTAGCTCATTAAGGTCTGTCTTTACTCTCAACTATTTATTAATAAATTATGCACGTGATTTTCTGTAATTAATATTAAGTTTGAATTAACACTAAATGCCGCAGAATATGGAATTTTTAGATACTACAAATCCCATAATTTGTTCTGGTGTACAGTCTTTGTTCTTTGGAATATTACATTATAATTATAGAACTGTGTGTAGCTTGTTGATCATATTGAAGATACAGATCTCTGTGAAAATTCTTCTTGTCCGCAGCTTCACTATCTTGGTTTAAGATTATAAGTAGGAGTTGCACAAACACGTTTGTTAACCTTTAGGCACGTCTACTAACGTCTTTACCTTTAGGCATGTCTATTAATTTGTAATGGTTCAAATCTGTCATTTATAGATTTCGGATAAATATATAGTTAATAAAACTGAGGAGATATTACAATTTTAAATTTCTCTCTAAACCTTTTCCGTTTACAATTATTTTCGTTAAATTTTATTTATACATTTTTAAAATTTACCTTATCAAATGGCCTTTCACGGTTAGACTTAAGCTTTCTTGGATACATTTTTTTTTTTGTATTTTTTATCTTTTTAAAATGAAAAATATGGTAAAACTTTTTCAAGAATTTGCTTGAAAATATCTTCACCTTCCATTTCATTTAAAGAAATAAAAAACACTAAACAAAATATATTCAAGCAAACCCTTAGTTTATAGTTTATAGTTTTTTCAGGGTATGTCATTGTTAATGTCATAGTGATATGTACTATAGTGGCATGTACATGATCAGCCGGGTAGACAGAGTCCGGCAAGATTATTTGGTCAAATAATAATCGCTATAACGTCATAACATTCAAACTTAGTAATCCAAGGTCGGTTTCAACCCTTTCTCCAAGGTGAGATCGATACTTCAAGTAAAAAAAAAAACTAAAACAAAATCCCAACGAGAGATGCAAACCCTATTTGTTTATTATTCTAAGCCTACCAAAGGCTTAATTGGTTTCTTCATTCACATGCTCCCTACCCTCCTTTGAGCTGTCCCCCTCATATGCACGTGTGGCCTCAACTAACCGTGTATGAAAAGTACAGCTTGGAGGAGCACATAGCATATCAACCCACATTTTGTATTTTCCATTATTGCAACAGGACATTCATATTTGGTAGCATGACGATCAACAGTTCTGTTATTTATTATTCAGCAGTGGATGTAGGGGAGAAATAATTATCATCTTTAATGCTTAATAATTAGCAAACCACCGGGCATGATGCACAATCAAAGAGGCTTAATATGTGAACAATGTCAACATGATTCAGCATATATGACACAGAAAACTAAAGATCCAGATAAATCTTCTTTCATGGTTGCCCAAAAGCAGTAGCAGGTAACTAAGAGATTTAATTTATCTAAGGCTCAGAACAAACTTAAATTTTCACTTCGGCTTTGGTAACACCAGAGATCTTGCTCGAAGATTTAGAAATATTCCCCTGAAAAAAAATGGAGAAAATAGAAAAGAGGCTCAAAATACTATTTTTGTCAACAGATAATGAGGACAATCATCAAAACATAGGGAGAGTAGAGAATAGAGCAAAATGGCGTATTTCATACCAGCAAAATGCAACTAAGCTCTGGAGGATGACTCGGAATTGCAGTGGCACATACTGGTGATTGATCCACCCCACAACAGGCCAGAACTGCAATTTATTTGGTTTCCATTGTCAGATTATGAAATGATTCATGTGTTGGTATAATATGTCATTGCAACTCATAATTAAGTATAGAGTTATACCGTCCATGAAGTATATTGTACTGTTGGATAATCCTTCTTTACTTTTGTTTTCACATGAATCCAAGGTCTTCCTGCGTTTCACATTCGCATAAAATAATAAGCAGAAAATTTCATACAATTGCTCTGCGAAGTGTTCATACCTAGCCTGCTAATCGACATTATTCTTTCATGCTGGATTATATTTGTTTCACTGTTTCCATATTATTACATCGTCAAACCAAACCTGAATTGACAATTAAGTATAGCGTTGTTCCACTAACAGTGGAGTTAACTGATTTATATAATTAATCATTTTGCTACCGAAAAAAAATAAAAGAGTGGAAGTCGCATGTTTGTTTATAACTTACCCTCCACAACCAATCCATAGTAAATCATGAAAAGCAAGTTGTTCCAAGGAGAAACAGTCAACTGCTCCAGCAGCACCTGAAACAATTTGACAAGGCATTTTCAGACTGAATTCTAATAGATTTTTTCTTCTCCTTGACTTGAGTTAACTAAATTGTATGAATGGACAAGCTAATTATCAGGAGAATCCACTTTTACAAACAGCAAATTAAGGTTAGCAGGATCTATCTTCATTCAATACTAATATGCCTTGCCAGCAAAAAAGGGACTAAACATAGGAAAGCTAAACCTTTTCACTAGTAAAGAAAGATGGAATCTGATAATTCTTACCTTACCAGCACAACATGAAGAGCACTCTTAGGGCATGCTTACTGATCGGTAATGGAAAGCAAAAGGAATAAGGAAAGGGAAAGTATTTCCCTTTCTTTTGTTTACATACCAATTAGAATGAGGGAAGGGAATGAGGAAAGGGAATCCTAGACTCTCCCTCCTATTGTTTTTTATTCCTCTCCATACCCTATCCACTCATTCCCTTTATGGATTAGTAAACATGGCCTTAAGTCACATCCTTCTACTGTTTCCGTAATTAAGAAAAATCCCCGATTGTACTCATTTCTTCATTACGACTTTCACGCAACCAACCAGAGCTCAAGAATGAGTAGAACAGCGTACCTTCTTGGCTACTGTTTTCGAATCCCTCTTCCCCTTGAAAATTTTGTCCAGAATTATATGCAAGAAATGACCAAATGGGCCAAGATAAGCAGCTCCAAAAAGCTTCATACAAATAAATCACACACATATTATAACCTGAAGTGTTTCAAGTGTATAATACAAGCAGTAAAAGATGAAAGGCTTTCTATCCAGAACATTTAACAACTTCAAGGCCAAAGAACATATTTGATTTGTGGTGCACATTGATTCAATCAAGTTTTCCCCATCATTATTTTCTGAAATTTCCAATAACCAACATAGAAAAAAATAAGATGCTAAGTCAATTCTTTAACTATATAGTATTACCACTAAAGCAATGAACTTACCACTTTGAGAAGAAGCCGTTTCAATTGAAGTTTCTGTATACCAGTGAGTTTCTGAGAAACTATATCGCTAAGCCCTGATAACACCCCCGCCGTAATGGCCTGCTCTTACAATAAAACTACCATCAGAAGAACCCCCCTTTAAAAGAGAGATAACTGAAAAAACACTCCGCAAGCTGAGAGTTTTCAAGGTCAATCTCCTCCAATACGAGTTTTACTCGACCAAAAAAGATCACTTCTATAAAACCCAGATAAGAAAAACAGCAAAAAAGTCCGAAACTTCCATCTGTCTCTCTCTCTCTCTCAGTCCACAAACCCAATAGCCCATATACCAAAAGAACCCAAAATAAGAGAACAACAAAGAAAAAGACAAGGGAGGACCTTAGTTCTGAGGGGGTGACGCTGAAGCTGCATCAAGTATTGCTGGAACCCTTCCTTGGCAATCGACCCCATGATTGAATTTGATGATTCCCTCAAATTTGCTTCCTATACTTTTTTGAGTTTAGGCAGTAGATGAGATCGATCAGTGAGTCAGTTTTGAGGGTGTTAGGTGCGAATGAGATGACAGAAAAATATCTCTCTCTCACACTTTTTTTTTTTTTTTCTTCTTTAATAGTATCCCTCTCTCCCACGTAGGAATATAAACGGGCGGGGCCGGGTCGGGGAATGCCCTCTCCGGCCCCATCGCCGACCCGACATTTTATCCCTGCTCCCGTTCCCGATCCTGAGAATTCTCGACGGAGACGGGACGAGGAATCTTCGTTTGATAAGTATAATAATTAAAAAAAAATATCTTAATCACAGATTGAAATTTCAATTTATCTTTTCATTTTCAAAAAAAAATATCATAGTGTTAATATATATATTGGAGAGATATAAGCTTTACTTTAATTTTATTAGAATAAAAAACACCCAAAACACCAAAAGGCCAAAAACAAAACACAAGTCCAAAAATTAAAAAAAAACACCGTAAACATCATAATATAATTTGTGTTATATTTATATATATAATTTGTTTTAAAAAATAATGTAATAAATATATTGAAACAAATTCGAAACAGAGAATACCTCCTCTAGCCTCGTCCTGACACAGACTCGGGTACGTAAATACATACCCGACCCTATTCCGAAATAATCCCTCGTCCGGGCAATTGGGCACCCGATTGGCGAAATGCCCGACCAAACTGGACCTTCTTAACACGAGGAATGCTAAATTTATTTATTATTTTTTTTTTCACTCAATGTTAGCATAACTCGAGTCATTATCGCCTTGAATAAGTTTCTCATCTCTCATGTATTAGTTAGAGTGTAATTAGTATTTATTTTTTGTTTGGGAATAAGAAGTGTAATGTATAGGTTGAAAATAGAATTGAATTCGATTATTATATTTATAGTTCTTTTGTCTTATTTTACGAATTCTATTTGGTATAGTTTGATGAAATATTTCTAAGATGAAAAATCTCACCAAAATTTTTTTAATGAATGTATTCAGTAAAATGATTGACTTTTCTTAAAAAAAATAATAATAAACAATTATCCACTGGCTTATACACGTTACTTTTAGCATGATTTCGTCATCGACTATGCTATATAAAATCCTCTTAGACCTTTTAAAACATTTATTACTGTAAAAACTTATCAATTCCTAGTGATTAGATAGCGTCTGGGTAAGAAAGGCCAATAGTCAACAAAATTGAACATTCTTTTTTATTCTTATTAGTTTGAACACAAATACAAAGGACATTAACATTTCTAGGAAAAAAAATATAGAGGACAAATACAGCTGGCAGTAATCCTACTAAGTCAAGTGTATCACAAATAAATATCGAGATCAGAATAATACTTTTACCAAATCTTTTACCTTTTTTAAAAAAAAAAATCCTGTAACAATGTCAGATTTATTTTATTTCAACAAATTTATCATCATTTTTTTTTTTATAAAACCGGGCTCCTCAAAAAAATATCATTAATCAAAGTAAAAAACTTCAAATTGCAATATAAGCATAAGAATTACAATTTCAAATTCTTCAAAGAAAAAGATAAAAACTAGATCATAAATACAACGAATAACAAATGTGTAAGTTATCCTAATTTTTCAAGAGAAAGAAATAACAAGAACTCTCAGTAATCTATTGCCTTCAACACTTACTCCTGGTTGCATTTTTGGCAGAGCAGACTACATGAAGTCAACACCAATTGAGATCTATGCCCGTAAAAAAGAAAATAAAATAAAACTAGTCATTAAAGAGTTCTAGATCTGAGAAGAAATCTCAAATTTAAAATCTAGACCGAACTAAAATCTACACAAAAAATGATACTATAAAGCAAATATAGATATGGACTTATTAAAATTATAAAAGAAAACAAAAAAAGAAGCAAAAGGAGGAGGAAGAAGAGAATGATCAGGAGAGAAAACTGGAGAAGGAGAAGGAAAAATCCCCCTATCCGGCCTCCAATAAGTAGGACAACGCTAGTTTTTATAATTTGTTTGGAGGAGGTAGAGAGAGAGAGGGGCTAGAGTTTTTTATCATCATTTAATTAGATTGTCCAATTTTCCATTCAACGAATTTGTTATTATTTAATTAGATTGTCCAATTTGATTTTGCTCATTTAATTTGAAAAATGTCATTACTATCTACTATCATTCTTGGACCACTCAAAATGATGAAAATCTATTAACAAACATGACGTTGTCACAAAGATAGCTACTTTTATGGAAGAGGTGGTTAGAAAATTAATAGTTTACCCCCGAAATTAACTTTATTCGAATTCAACTAAAATAAGAGAGAGGGAGAGGGGGGAGGGGCTGAGATGTTGGATAATATCACTTTTATATTTTATATTTTGACATTTTATTCAAATTATACTTTATATTTTAGTTATTATTAATTTTAATTTCTAAATTTGAAATTTATTACAAACTTATACTTTGACAATAATTTAGAATAGTTAATTTACTAAGATATTTTTTTAAAAAATAAAAATAAACTATCTAAAAAGTTATTCGAGAATAAGTTTACTAAATTATCTTGGTAAATTAATTGCTCTAAATTGGTGTCGGAGTACAAATTTGTAACAAATTTCAAATATAAGGGTCAATATTAATAATAGCCAAAATACAAGGTACAAGCTAAATAAAATGTTAAAATACAAGATACAAAAGTGATACTCAAAAAAAAAAATACAAGATACAAAAGTGATACTCAAAGAAAAAAGAGATTTCACAAAGAAAAAAACCATGTGAATATACTTATTTGTAATAGTGCTCCAACCTAGTTTCCTCTAAATTAACAAATCCATATATCTAGAATGCCATCACAGAAAAATAATCATATTTTTATGCCTTATATTTGACTATTTGTCCAGTTTATCCATTGCCTATTGTTACCCATTATATACATTAGTCTTTATCTTCAAAATTTATAATATATTTATAATTTTTATGTGTCAAAACACTAATTTTGATCATTAAATTCACTTAAACACCCTTTTAAACTATAAATATTTATTTAAAAATAACTTAAAGTTCAAACTAATCAAAATTAATAACTAAAATAACAAATGTTTAAAATAGATTTAAAAAAGTGCAGAAACCTATAAATTATGTTAATATTTATTAATTTTGATAATTAATTTTAATAATATTTAAATTTGAATTAATTTTTAAATATATATGTCTAAAGATTTAAATAGTATTTTGGTAAACTTAATTATCAAAATTTATGTATGACCAATAAAAGATATAAATTTGTTTCAAGTTTTTAATGTAAAAATGTTGATAATAATCATAACGAAATGTATAAAATGAACCAACAATCAAAAAACAATGTGTAAAAATGTAATTATCCAAAAAGAGAGTGACTAAATAAGACTTTTAGACTCCAAAAATGCTTTTAGGAGTGTTGCTGTGAATTTTGAGAATAACTTTTATGTATTTATGAAAAAAATTAGATCAACACCAGTCACTAGATACAACTTATTAATTACGACTATTTTCTTTTTGTTCTAATTTATAGGATTTTTTTAATTTAAAAAATATATTTGTTTTTTGGTTGTCCCACCTAAATCAACAAAATGTGAAATTTAGCTACTAAAAATAGTATTTAACAAGGAATTAAAAATTGTCGTTAACTTTGTATTAAAATTTGGCATTTGGCCACTTGACCCTTTATTGTAGATGAGCTCTAATGCATATGTCAATGTTAATCCTATATTTGGCACACAAAAAAGGAAAATGCTAAATTTGCCACAATATTTCTTTGGTTTTTTTTTGTTCAAATCTTACTCTAGTGGGTGATGTTTTTTTTTTGAAGGGAAACGAGTCCAATTTATTTAAATATTAAGGCTGCTAAAACAGTAGAAGACACATAAGAAGGAACTTCGTACAACCAACCGGAACTCGAATTGATGACTAAAGCAAATCTAGCTAAGTTATGAGTCACCATAATCTTAGACCGAGAAATATGATGACAAATAACACCACCTAACATATTACAATTGACAATAATGTGAGAAATAATATGACACTCTATCAAAAATATATCATTACCAGAAAGAGCTGAGCTGGCATTCTTAGAATCACTTTCTACCTTCGAGATGACAAAATTATGTTGGAGTGCAAAGCTAGTGTCTTCTCCGAGAGCTAAACACTCAGTCAAGTATAGACTATAGAATCCTTTAAGAACAATAGCAGCTGCACTCCAAACAGGACTATTAGAATCTCGAATGACCGCCCCAATTCTCACATTTTTATCACTATCATTAACGACAGTATCAACTTTTAGTTTTAGTTCAGTTAATCCAAGTGGGGACCAGGACAATGAGGTAGAACACGAAGAGATGGAAGGCCCAACATGTTGATGAAGGCTCTTAAACTCTAAAAGCCATAGTTCGGCACTCTCCAAGATACGACTAGCGGTTTTGGGATGATGGCCACGAATCACACCATTTCGCTCACCCCAAAGCATCCAAGCCAAACATACCAGGTCTCCAAATCAATTTTCGACAAAGAATTTTTCATATCCACCACACAATCAGCAAAAGAACGCCAGGACCTATTCGCATCTTTGGCCAAAAATAACTGTTCTGCCAAACCTCCTCAGCTGCTGGACAAGAAAATTCTAAATATTATCTAAATTAAATATTCAAATAGTTAATTAATGTGAAAAATGCTGAAATTGCCTAATATTTAGGACAAAACATACATATACTTGCATGTAAATTATGGAAAAATACATGATCACATCATAAACACAATGGAAAAAATAGCGGATTTAAGTTTTAAAATTTTACATGAAAAACATATTTTCATAACCATATAACATGCATGCATCATAAGTATATAATATAAATCAAATCTAGATGCATAAACTCTAGAAATGAAATTAGGACTTAACTTTTGTAGCATGCTCCTGCTTGATCTCCTTGTTGATGGTGATCAGATCTCTAACCCTATATCTTCTTGCCTATGCTCTTACTCTTAAATTAAAGAGGTGAGTAGACACAAAGTTGAATTCTCTTATTAGAAAACGATCAAGAACAAATTCTTGATCTTTTGGAATACCAAGATGTGAGATGAGATTGTGAAATTGTAAGGAACTTTTTCTCTCCTCCCTTTCTCAGCCTTGGCCGAATTCTTTC
>JXTB01000579.1:36112-55749 GCA_002914805.1 Parasponia andersonii | reverse complement strand
CTTTAGGTGTATTTTTATAGATATATCCAATTCATGTAACTTAATTATAAAAATACCCACTCATGTGTATAATCATTATTTTACACAGTTTCATGAAACTAATTTTATAAATACTACCAACTAATTGATGAGTTTTATTGAGTTAGAAGAGGGACCTAATAGATCTAAATAATCTAAACTCCAATAGTATGATAAGTACATAATAACTTTTATTATGGTATTTATATAAATACTATTAGTAAAAGGGACACTCCACTATAGGCCTAATAGTGCACTCTTAGATTAGATGCCATGCCTTTTATAGAGATTTAATCAACTAACCTTGATTAAGTGATCCATCTAGCATATTCTATACCATATATAGAATCTCTATACAATGTCGTAGTTGGATAGGTGAAATTACCATAATACCCCTCCAACACATATTTACGTTTAAGTTACTATCTTTCTATCAAGGAATAATGTTATCGATAATTTTGTTCTCAATGGTCATTTAGATAAAATTATCAACCAATTCACAAAGTGAATACTAAGATCTGAGATTTAATTATTCTATGAATCTTGAAAGACCTTAAAGTGGTATTATTATATAGTGTCCTCAACTGTTTGGTGTTCCCATCAATTCATAAGCCATAGTGTCTAATATGCCAGAGTTTGCCTTTAATTTCATTGAGGCTAGTCTTTTAACAAATCAAAAAGTTATAACCTATAAAAGCAAGTCCAGTCAAATAATAAGGATTAATCTATATGTTAAGAGCTAGTTTGTGGTAATGTAAAAATTGAGTTACGACACTCTAATTCATTATATTACCTAGCTCTATTCAATATACATAACTTATTTATGCTGTACTAATGTTTCTATTAGAAGTCAGACACTTCAATGATGAGATATATCATTTCCATTGAGATAGACAAATACTACAATTTTTAGTAAATAAAGTATTCCATCTTTATTTATAGATTGTAAACTAATTAATTTAGACTTAGATAAAGAAACAAGTTTCTATATAATTAATACTTAATCATGTTTGTTTTTTTATACACAAAAAAAGTTATAGAATTTTTTTCAGATAAATAAACTATTCAACTGACATAGTTTAGTCTAGCAAATATCATAATTACATATAATAGAAAATTGTTTACACTAAAAAAGTAAAATTGGAAATCTATTTTTTAGGACAAATATCTCAACAAAAATTGGCATATGCTATAATTTGCCAATGGCCTCCAATTATGGCATATACAAAATTTCATACAGCAAATAACTAATGATTTTTTTGGGGGGAAGGAGTGCAAAATTATACTATTATCACATCATTTAATGGACGATTATCACATCATACACATGCCTCTTCTTGTTCATCCCTTGCTCATGTCCTGTATCAAAAATTTATTGACTTTCATATTTTGCTTTAGAAAAAACCGAGTTCATCATTGTTAGTGCCAACTGGGGCTAGTTTATTTGATCTAAGGCTTTAAGGATACGTGAGTAAATTTAGGGGGTTAGGAGTTCAAGCATAGATAGTGTGTGTGTGATTTCCATCAACTGTGCATATATTTCTACTATTTCAAGCTAACTGTGGTCTTAATTCTGAAAGGAGAGGCGAGGGTGGCCCTTTACAAAATTCTCCAATACTTAAGTAAGATATTTCTCTTTTTTTAGATTAATAGCAGAGAGTGAATATATATATGTCTATATATATTTTACCAAGATGATGTGCTATATTTATATCGCGGAATTAGGAACTTAATGGTCACTAATTTTAGGGCCAGTTACCTTCTAGCATCGTTATGTCCTCCAAAAATTACGTATTATGGATGTTGGAATCTCTCTTGAGTTGACATGAATTATTCTCCACGAATCTCCTCCGATATGTGTCTAGAAGGAGTAAGGTCATGATTGTATATTGCTCTGTTAAATTGGTTTACCTAACGCATATGGCGACCATGATGTAACATTAAATATTCTAACTGAATCTAGGATTGAGTGTTACTTGTAAGGATAGTGATTCAGAGATATCTAGGACTTTTGACCCTCCAGACCTTTCGAAAGGAGATCTAGGATTAGCTGATCCTGTCCAGGGTCTATTTGGTATGAACCTGAGAATGGATCAGCTCTTACCCACATGGATTGATGAGTTCGTACTATGTCACATGAAACTCACGTGTCATTTAAATAATATTCTTTGAGATCTATATTAAGTTTACCCTTTTCTCACCACATCTTCTACTGCCTCTCAGTCCATGTAGCAAGTATTATAGAAATGGGTCCTACAACTGCCCTTATTTTCCCTTTTGATGGACTTGCAGTTATCAAAAATGGGAAAATCATGTCTAAAGCGCATTAATGCGATGGTGAAAACGTGGCTTAAATTATCATTATCTATCGGTTATCACTATAAGTGCACATTTTCTGATGCTATGAATATTCAAATTATTAAACTTTTGTCTTTATAACTTCCCTCATATTGTTCCTTTAGAGAGGCACCCCTTCAATTATCTTGCTATAAAACCACATTTGCCCTTATTCCACTTTACCAAAATTCTTTAGGTGCACTTGCTTGCTCTCCCAATCTTTTCTGTGTTCTCAAATTTTAGGGTTTCAAAATTTTTCTTCCCTCAAGATCTTTGACTTCTCACTCATTCTTACAAAAATGGCCCCAAACCAGAGCCAAAAACTCTACTCTATTTTACATTCCAAGGTGGATTCACTGAGGACGTAGCTTTACTTCCTTGGCAGGGTTACCCTTCAAAAGGCTGAGGGTCCTGCCTACTGGTATTTGCATCCATTCTCTCCCGAGGGTTTCATTATCCTGGGAATGAAGCATCTCAAATGGATGTAGTTCCCCTCTTTGTTCACCACTCTTAACAAAGATTCATCTCATGCAGCTGAACGCTAATGGAATCATGATTTTGATAGGGCTTTTAGCTTTGTCGGTGTTATTGAATGTGCATATTGACCTTGAAGTAGTCTTTTATGCCTACAAACTTACTCTCATCTCCAAGAAAAACTCTTATCCTACTTCTTACCTTCAGCTGTTCCCAAGGCATCATATTTTTTGGGGTCTACCTAGGTTGGACAAATAATGAGACTCCTATTCTAAGTTGTATGCCATTAGGGGAGCGCATGCTCTCCATAGGAGAATGGCGTTTCCTGATCCCATCGTATTTTACTCATAGTAAATAGTGTACTATCTTTTAGAGTCTGTATGTGCTTTTTTATTTTAGAAATCTGACATTATGTATGCTAGTGTTAGCTAGAATAAATTTCCTGAAAATATTTTCATAAAATCATTTTCAAGAACACTATAGTTTTGTAAAATCAAGAAACGCAGCGGAATCGGTCGTTTAAAATTTTTCCTTCTACAAAACGTTTCGGATCGTGATCTAATATAAATTAACTCTTAATCTAGATAAGAACAATACATGGATTTGCTCCACAATCTTCTTATCTTCCGGTCTATTCTCGAAAGCCATTTGACTGATCTAGTGGATGGTCACCTTCTTGATTCTCAACAAAAAGATCCGCAGATGAACAAGAAGACAATCTCCTCGAACCCATTTCTCCAAGATGGCCGAAACACCAAGGATAGTGAATCCCTAGTGGTGACCAATTTTCTCTGCTCTCTCTCTCTCTCTCTCTCTCTCTGTTTTTCATGTAACACTCTCTTTTTAATGAGGTGTTTCACTTATAACACTTATATCTTGTTGTTAGAGAATTTTTCTCTTAACTATAGAGAGATTAGTAAACCCTAATGGGCTTATTGGGCTTGTTGGGCTCAACTAATCATCAAATAACTATTGGACTTTAATTTGAACTAAACAGGAGACCAGATGGATCCATAATGCCCAAGCTCCAATGAAACCATATACTTACTATCATAATTAACTCTTAATTATGATTGAGCCTTGTCCATTAATATTGGGGCACACTACTATAGGCCCAATATTGAACTCTTGGACTAAATATCATTTATTTTCTGTGAAGCTTATTAACAATTAATAAGCTTGATCCATTCAGCATATATTATACCTGTAGACATACCCCCAATACAATGTCGTACTAGTAGGGTAAAATTACAGTATTATCCTTTTAGTACATTTTTACTTTTGAGTTGCCATTTTTCATCTAATGGATAATAGTTGACTATGGTGTTTGTATCTGCTTATATCAACACAGTCAAATTCACATAATGAATACCAGAGCCTTGGTTTATATTATCCAAGTACTTAAAAAAACTCAAAGTGATATCATATGCATGGTGTCCATCATGAAAAATGTTCTATACATTTCATATACCTTATCTTTCAAGATACCAGAGTTCGAAGCATAAATCAGAACTAGTCCTTTAGTAACTCAAAAAGATAAAACACATGAAAGTAAGTTCGTTAATCACTAGGATTAAGGTCTTTTACAATAGTGCTAGATTAGTAAAATTAGAAATTTGAGTTACAGCACTTAACCTCAAATTTTAATTCACTAGGTCTTATTCGATACTGTTATAATTTTCTTATAACACTAGTATTTCTATCTGAAGACTCACTTCGATAATTAGAGACTTCGTTAATGAAATAAACAACACTACATTCTATGGCATAGTAGAGTATTCCATCTTCAATATGCAGAATGCGAACAATTTAATTTAGACATAATGAAATAAAGAATATGTTGTCTCCCACATATGAACTCATCATACGAATAATTCTTTATTACTCATTTTCATATCTTGGAATCTTTTAGATGTTTGCAAGATAAACATACACATCACATGTATATCATTTGAATATAAATGAAATAGAAATTCATAACATATAATTTATTAATAACAAATAGATACTAGATAATCCAATAATTATTATTTATAATGTTTGAATAATAAACTGCTTTATAGGACATTATTCCAACAGTGTAGCCTTTGTAGAGGAAAGCATATTCGACTCGCGGCCGTTGGTGGGTCGGCTCTAAGAGTTGGAGAGAGTCATTGTTTTTGGGTTATCTGGCAATTACCGCTACATTCAAGTCATTCTGAGCCCTCAGGTGATGAATATGATGCCGAGGATGACTTCGCTCCTTCCTTTCCTATTAGACACAGGGTCACTACAATAAAAAAGGTCTTTCAAGGAGTTTATAAAGTACCTTGAAAGGCCTTTCACAGCACCCCTAAACACGCCTTAGTTCCAGGTGTCGTAATAGGCCCTGGTTACTAAGGTGTTTATAAGGTGATGTGAAAGACCTACCATGGCACTTTTCAGGCGCTTTAGTATTCCAAGACAGTAAGGTGTTTGATATGACACTAAGGCGCCTTACAGGCTCTATGGTAGGTTTTCCACGATGCCTTATAAGCACCTTGGTATCTCCTAGATATCAAGGCACTTTTGAGCACCTTGGTAGACCTATCAAGGCACTTTCTAAGCATCGTAGTACATATTTCATAGAATATTTTTGATAGATTTGTCTATATCCCCTGGAATTTTATAAATAAAATCCAAATCTATTAGATACACCAAATATTTCAAATAAAAAGAAGCATATATCTAAATTTACAAACTAACATTAAATAAAAATTACAAACTTAACAATATAGTATAGTCCATAATATAAAAATAAGTAGATAATGAGTAAATCAATATAGTTAAACTACTTAATATAATAACTTGATCATGACTATATCCATATAGTCTATAAACTAAGTATATACATTAGTTTTCTAAGCCAAACTAATATGATTATTAAAAACTACATATTTTAAATGAACAAAGTCTAGGAACCTCAAATAAGAAATTGTATTAGTTCTTCGACTCACTCTTCAAGAAGTCCATTGATATCACCCTTTATATAGAAATTTTTTCCATTAAACTACAAATTCAAACACCCTACAAATTCAAATTACGAATGCACTTTGAATTTGAAATAAATACAAAATAAAATATAAGCAACCATAATTAAAATACCTTAAAAAAACTTAACTATAACAAAATAACTATTAGAGAACTTACTCGATCATTATTAAACTAATTTCCTTATAGAGAGCTAAGCCTAGAGGTTCTAGAAACTATATATAATCTTTGAGAAGATAAATCACAAGCCACAACTAATGTTCTATACTCATAAAATTAATGATAAAGATTATCCATATATAATTTATTCGGCAGCATTCATTCTCTATCCATTATAAGCACATTTTAGGAGGGGGGAAAAACTTAAACAATTTTTTATTTGTAAAGAAGACCTTATATTGAACAACTAACACAACAAACTATACTATACTTATTTTTGACATAGCCTCCTCTAGTTCAAACACGTAACCAATCATATAAACACATATCAACACAAATAATGAACTCAAAGATTCACACACAATTATAACATTATCATTATATCACTACAATATACAATTTCTCATAACATATCTTCTCTAAATTAGACTTTCCCAGATAAAAAATATAAAAACATTGAAAATGGTGACATAATCTAGGCGAAGAAAAAATTGAGACAACATACCTCAAATTGTTAATATATAAGTAATTTCCGTACTCTGAACTTCTATTAAACGCTATATATAAAAAAAAGATAAAAATAATTCAATATATAAAATTCACATCACTTAAAAACTGAAATTTCAAAAACTTGAAATAAATACAAATACAAAATACAATTTTTAACCAATAACAAATTAAATTAAAACCTACATTAACCATGTATATAAAAAAATTAAAAATAAAAAACAATTGCAAACTAGATGTCAAGTTAGTTTACTCTCTAACTACGTAAAACATAAAATTAGTAAAAATTGAGACAACATATCTTTAGTTCAAAAATTTTGCAACTAAATGAACTTCACACTTCTCCTAAAGTATTTTTAAAAAATGGATATATTAAAATCTACATTCTATAAGACAACAAACTATAATAATATAAATTCGGATTAATTCATACTAAAATAGAAAAACATAGCCAAAAATAAAATTTCTAGTAAATGATTAACCAAAGTAGCACTTATAAGAGTAGAAATTATCAATGCATAGCCAAAAAATTTCAATTTGACAATTTTAGGTTTTAAATAAGCACACACTCAAACATAGCCTAAAACATGAAATTCAAATAAATTAATATGTCAAAACCATAGTTAAAATAATGGGTAAACTAGTTTAAGTGACAAAAATGAGTTGGATTACCTTTTTTCCCGAAAAGGAATAGTGTATAGAAGGTTAAGATTCTAAATCAATACATAACCTAAAATATGAAATTTTCACAAATTAATAGGTTAAATTCATAATTTAAACAATAGATAATCTTAATTTAGTGACAAAAACAACTTTAAAAGGTTATAAATACCTCTTTCGTTGGAAAATATGACGTATTGGAGTATAGAGGCACGATTGCGCTTTAAGAGAACATCAGCTTAGCAAGAGAGAGCAAAATGCTCTCTAGGGTTCACAATTTGGAGCCCTTATACAAGGCCTCTATCACTGTGCCTTATAGGCACTTTAAAGCTAGGCTTTCATGGTGCCTTATAGGCGCCGTGATCGCTTATGCTTTTACCATAGTATGTCCGCACACACGCCATGGTTAAGGCCTTTTTTAGTAGTAGGTCATCACCAAATACATCCGGAGTTAGCTCGACACTTCAGCGTTGAATCGATTCCATCAGGATGAACAGAATCGTGTTGTAATGGTTGGTCGCTAGGTTATGGCCTCAAACCAGATGGCCGGGCCTAACGACCTGGTTATGCCAACCAGCCATTAGCTCGATGAGGTCGTGGGGCTAGTGAACAAGGAATATGCCAGGCTCTGCGACGAAGAGGTTGTAGTCTCCAAAAGGATCGAAGGTAGGGTTATTGTATTTTTTGTTATTATATTTTTCCATATTGTTTATTTAATGGCTATGTCTTATTAGTTCAGATACTGGTCCTTCAGCAGACCCTTCCCTAGCCAAAAGAAATGCCACTATTCACTGTACGTAGCTCAAAACTCCTACTAGGCGACGTCTGATCGTGTCATCCGAGGATGAGTTTAGAGAGCAAGGGGCCGATGCCTTGGATGACAAGCTGGAAGGGTTGTTCGTGTCTGGGGACAATGTGGATATTGCATCCCTTTCAAAGGCAAGTAGACCCGCAATTCAAGAGATGCCAAACATAGTGATCAAATATGGCAAAGAAGCATCCTCGAGCTTGCCAGGGGGATTTGTTATATCGGCTACCCCTAGCCCCAATTCCAGGCCGAATGAGAGTGTGGGGTCTAGCGAGAAAGTTAGGTCTAGTTTTGCTTACTTCTGCGGAGAGATTGTAGATCTCAGTGGTGAAACACCCAAACTCAAGTCCCGCTTATCTTCTACTCCATCTGCCCTTCTAAAGAGGAGTCACGATGAAAACCTAGCCGAAAGGGAGGGGGACCAATAGCAAAGAGGGGTAGACCTGCTCTTTCCTTAGACAGCGATGACGACACTACTTTGACTGTTATGAGGAGAAGGAGGTCTACGTGTAGCAGTCCCTCTGAGTGCAGTGGTCAAGAGAAGACCGAAAAGTTATAAATAGGCAGACCCTCTTCGAAGTTAATTGCCGAGGTTGTTAAGGAAGCGGTGGCCGTGGAGGCCTCTATCACTGATGATACATCAACAATGTCTGTGGAGGTCTTTATTGCCGTTGATACACCATATATTCTTACTGCCATCTCTCTTACTGCAAGAGTGTTGAGAGGCATTGTTGAGGTATCTTTGCTAGAAGGAAATGAGGTTTTCATTGTCGACGAGGAAGAGCCACATTCCACAGACGTGAATGATACCCAAGGGGAGGATCTGGCCATGAAATTTGAGCTGAAAGCGCTCTCTTTGGGGAATGTGGATCTTATTACTAGCTGTAACATTACACAGGTTTGGGTCATTCAACTGACACCTCTGTGCTCTCAACATTCTCTGTTATGCAGCTGATATATTTTGAATTTGCTGACCCTCACTTACTCAAACTATATAAATTCTGAGTTTTGTTTATCATGCAGCTAGTTTTTGTTTAATCCTTTTATTCGTCATATATTAAGAGGCTAACTCGGCTATGTAAATCCTACGGCGATGAAGCAAAGCAAAGTCTCTTTCTCTACGCTGAAGGCAGACTTCGACTTGTATCAGTGCTTAGAGGAAGCTAGGGTCAACATCTCAGTGGCTTATGTCCTAAGCACCGAGAGGCCAAGCGAGAGGAACTGGCCACCAAATCAGCACTTAGAGGAAGCTAGGGTCAGCACCTCAGTAACTTACGCCCTAAGCACCGAGAGGGCTAAGCAAGAGGAGCTGGCCACCAAGTTGGCTGAGGGAGAGAGGAAGATTAAATCCTTCGAGGTAGAAGTTCTAGGTCTGTGTTCTCAGGCCGAGCTTACTAGCCTAGCTCAGGTTGAGGCCAAGCTTAAAGAGCAGGAGCTGTAGAGTGCTGCAGCTGAGACGAGGCTCACTTTCATTGCTCGGTGACAGAGCCATTGATGAAGCTAAAGAGGCGAAGAAGGCTAAAGTGAAAGCCAAGCTAGAAGTCCACTCCTTATAGTGCATGCTTAACTAGTCTAACGAGGGAACTAATCATCTCCACTTGGACTACTATAAACTGCTAAAAACTCATATGGAGCTGACCCATGAGCACAGTGAAGACTTAGCTAATATTAATGCTCTTTTGGTTAATATATTGTAGCAGCAGCTAGAGTTGAGATTAATGGCTAGATGACAGGTTGATAAATGCAGAAAAATTGAAGATAAGATATCAGAGGCAAGCGGACTTCTTTTCTATGAAGAGTTATAGGTCTAGTTAGGAAAACAGGAATTTGAAGGCCACACAGAGGTAGTAACACTAGACTAGTTCGACGAGCAGAAAGGTATCAAAATGGACTATTACTCCATCGAGTATTACATGTAGAAGTTAGGAGATGATATTAATATCATGTATCTCACTGATGTCCTGAAGATGCTGGATGAAGAGAATGTTAGACCCTTGACATCTACCTCTCTTGGTCTAGAGATGGTACCCTCCAATTTGCCAGAGTAGACTCATGCTTTACATGTTAGAGGAGGCCTACTTACTACTAGCGTATTGACTGGTGAAGAGGTAGTTATATTATCAAGTGACAAGTCTAAGCCTAATATGCCACAAACGGTGCCAAACTGTTGGTATATTTTCCACTAACTATCCACGTATTTCTGCTACTTAAGGTTGACTATAGTCTTGATTCCGAAAGGAGAGGTGAGGGTGACCACTTGTAAAACTCTTCGATACTTAAGTCAGATATTTTTTTTTGTTAAATGAATAGTAGAGAGTGAAGATATATATATCTATATATTTTTACCAAGATGATGTGCCATATTTATACCCTGAAATTGGGAACTTAGTGGCCCCTAATGTGAGGACCAATTACCTCATATCATCGTTACGTCCTCCAAAAATTACAGATAATGGATACTAAAATCTCTCTTGAGTGGATATGAATTGTTCTCTACGATCTCCTTTGATACATGTCTAAAAGGAGTGAGGTCATGGTTATATGTTACTCTGTTAAATTGGTTTATCTAACACACATGATGACCACGATGTAACATTAAATGTTCTGACTGAATATGGGATTGAGTGTTGCTTATAAGGATAATGAGTCAGAGGTCTCTAGGACTTCTGACCCTTCTGACCTTTCAAAAGAAGATCTGGGATCAGCTAACCTTGCTTAGGGTTTGTTTGGTATGAACCTGAGAACAGATCAGCTGTTACCGACATAAATTAATAAGTTCATACTACATCAAGTGATCTCACGTGTAACATCTCCGGATTCCACACATATACAGAAGGATATTTATATAATTATTTAGTGAAATTAGGAGACTTTACTTGACTTAGAACTAATAAAATAAGGTAAAATTAAATATTTTAATCTTTTAGAAAGAGAAAGAAAAATTCTACTCATAATTACATATATTATAATTTATATATATCCATATACTCACAAAGTGGACCTCTCATTTAACTATACATAATATACATACACTCAAAATAAGTATAAAATCTTCTATCAGAAAACCACAGCGTCAAAATACTCATATACACAAGCTACGGTTGGAAAGTCGGCGCTCCTCCTCTAACTCACATAGCATCAGTACCCCCTGCAATGTAAGAATATTTGTGAGTAAGAAACTCAGTAAGTAACATATACAGATGCAAAGTGCATGAAATATGAAACAGATGATCATATGGTTGGGATCCCTGTGTATATTATATTACTTGACAAGACTGTGAATTGCATACTGAGCCACTTAGAGAACATATAACATATCATGAGCTATATGGAGGTCTTGAGCCCCAGAGAATCCCCTTTATGTACAGCAGAGGTCCACTCCATATTATCGTCAAAGTATTTCTGAAGGAACCATAGCATCCCTAAAAGGACCTGAGTATTCCCGAAGGAACCGGAGTGTCCCCGAAGGAACCATATCACATATTTGGGCACTAACCCGCCACACCTTATTCACCAATACTTGCAAGCAATCTAAATAAACCACATGTTCATGTCTCATGCAAAACTGAATGACAAATATGTATGTATACCTATCCACAGATTCTACATCCACAAATTCCGCAAATTAACAAAAACCAAGATTTTCTTACATTGCAGGTGTGACGTTACTTACCTCATTTCTGAGCTTTTGCTTTTTCTTGTGAAATACTCTTTGCTCTAGGTACAATTCATATTCTTAATAATTTTCAACAACATTACTAATCTCATGGTACTAAAAGAATTGTTGTTTAGACTTTGTAAAAAAAAAAAAAAAACCAAATCTTAATATGTCTCCAAGCAAAAGAAAATTAACACCACCAGTACAGGATTACATTTATATAACCATTAAATTGAGTTATGAACATTTCTAATACAAACATAACTAAAAATAATAAAGTATTCATACATGTTCTTGCCTAAGATACAAATACATCTGATATATAGAACTATAACTTAATTGACTAAAGTTACGGTTTGGATAATAGTCATAAGAAATAATTTACAATTCCTTAGTTTAACTATATCTTTTGCTAACTATATATATATCATTAACTAAATTATCATGTCTATATATTTTATGTCCAAGTCTTACACACAATTCAAATAAGAAGACGAAATAGGGACAAATAGATATGATTCAACCACTAAAGTGATATTACTAAAATAGGCTAAGAATGTAAATCATTATTTTACTCTTAAACTTACTTATACACACGTGAATAGAATTAATCCATGAACATGAGTACAACTATCTTTAGATTTAATATAAACTTATTAACTACACATGGATCTAAAGACAAGAAAAACTTATGCGCAACATCCAAAACGTAAGTACTAAACGCAAAGTTTCAATGTAGTAATAAAATAATAATTTATGATTCTCAACATCAATATTTGTGATCACTTTTTTCCTTAATATACGTATAAACTAATCTATTGCAAGGAAACCTTATTAATAATGAGTATTTATATATATACATAGACAAGAGAATGATAATTTCTTTCACATATCTCACAAATGTCCTCGCGAAAGTATGTAAGCAAACTCAAGGATTAAAAAGTAAGTGACTAATAATCATGATAGAATTTTGAGTGCATTGATAAGAGATCAAAGTGAAACAGAGACTAAATTGAAGATAAAAGTGGTTGTTGGCTCATTTTAGAAAGAAACAAGATAAGGATATATATAAAGTTTCTAATTTTGCCAATAATACAAAGTCGGCACTTTTACTTTCTTCTTTTTTTTTCTTTTCTTTTTTTTTTTTTTAAAACATGCAGTACTAATTAATAATACGTCAAACTTATACCAAAGAGCACATCTAGAGTATTTCACTGCAAAATTGTACTTAACAATTATAGGTTAACAGAAGTAATGAAAAGGTGAATTAATGCTCAACTTATATGTATACATGGCATCCCATCTAAAATATTATGCAATTTACATTACTATTGGCTCTTTGAAATATGTGAGGAATTAGGTATCATATGGAAATTCTGGAATAAAATAAAATAAAACAAAATGTTATGTAATGATGTTATTATTAGCTATTTGATATTGTGAGGAGCTGGGTGTCATATAAGACTTTAGGATGTCACAATCCTCCCCTCCTAAAAAAAATTTCGTCCTCGAAATTTGCTTACCAAATAGCTGTGGATATTGTTTTCTCATTTCGTCTTCTCGCTCCCATGTTGCTTCCTCTATAGAATGGCTTTGCCATAGGACTTTTACCAGAGGAATCTTTTTATTTCTCAATTCTTTCTTCTTTCTATCTATAATTTGAACAGGACGTTCCTCATAGGTAAACTTTGGATCCAGTTCAAGTGGCTCCTAGCTAAGAACATGAGATGAATCTGATACATACTTTTTTAGCATAGAAACATGGAAGACGTTGTGTACATCTGATAACTCTGGGGGCAATGGAAGCCTGTAGGTGGCATTCCCTACTTTCTCGAGGATCTCATAAGGACCTATGAATCTAGGACTTAACTTCCCTTTCTTTTCAAATCTCATGAGACCTTTCATAGAGGCAACCTTGAGAAATACCTTGTCACGAACTGAAAATGTAAAGGTCGACGTTCTAGATCTGCATAAAATTTCTGTTTATTTTGAGCTGCTATCATATGTTTTCTGATCTTTTCTACTTCCTCAGCTGTATTTTTAACAATATCAGGACCTAAATATTGTCGTTCTCCAACCTCATCCCAGTGTACTGGAGATCTACACTTTCTAACATACAACATCTCATAATGTGCAACACCAATTGTAGCTTGAAAGCTGTTATTATAGGAAAACTCAATTAACGATAGGTAGTGATTCCACGATCCTTGGAAGTCCATAACACAAGCTCTAAGCATGTCTTCCAAGATTTGAATAGTCCTCTCAGCCTGGCCATATGTCTGAGGGAGGAATGCAGTACTAAATTTCAATTTAGTTCCCAAAGTTTGTTGTACACTCTCCTAGAATTTTGAAGTAAATCTAGCGTCTCTATCTGAGACTATGGAAACTGGAATCCTATGAAGTCTAACAATCTCCTTAATGAATAATGTCGCAAGTTTATTCATGGAGTAGGTCATAGAAATTGGAATAAAATGAGCTACCTTAGTGTGTCTGTCGACTATAACCCAAACTGCATCCTGATGAGATACTATCTTTGGTAACCCAACTACAAAATCCATAGCGATCTCCTACTATTTCCACTCAGGTAACAGAAGTGGTTGCAGCTCTCCTGTTGGTCTTTTGTGCTCAGCCTTAATCTGCTGACATATTAGACAGTGTTCAAAAAACTTGATAATATTGTTCTTTATTCCTGTCCACCAGTAATGACTCTTCAAATCGTTGTACATTTTAGTAGTACCTAGGTGGACTGAATATGAAATATTATGTGCTTCTACTAGAATTTCTTCCTTGATACTTCTGTCATCTGGTACACAGAGTCTACCTTGAAATCTGATAACTTCTTCAATAGAAATAGTGAAATCTGACTTTTTCCCTGACTCTATTAATTCTTTGTATCCAATTAACTCAGGATCTTCCTTCTAGCCTTGTTTAATTCTATCTAACAAGGAAGATTGTAAAGTCATAGCAGATAATTTTCCAATAATTAGCTCGATACCAGATCTGTATAAATCCTCTTGTAAAGGTTGCTCCAATTCATGTAAAGCTGCCAAACTACCAGATGATTTTTTGCTGAGTGCATCCGCCACAACATTGGCTTTTCCTGGATGATAACTGATGTCACAATCATAGTCTTTTACCAATTCTAGCCAATGTCTTTGCCTCATATTCAATTCCTTCTGAGTGAACAGATACTTCAAACTTTTGTGATCGGTAAAAATTTCACAATGAACACCATACAGATAATGTCACTAAATCTTCAACACAAATATCACTGCTACCAGTTCTATATCATGAGTTAGATAATTACGCTCATAATCCTTTAGCTGTCTTAAAGCATAAGCGATAACCTTTCCATTTTGCATGAGGACGCATCCTAGACCTTGTTTTGAAGCATCACTATAAATAACAAACCCTTCTGTACCTAAAGGTATAGTTAGGACTGGTGCTGAAATTAATCTCTGCTTCAATTCTTGAAAACTTGTCTCATACATAAACTTATTACTCTTCCTGGTCAATTGTGTAAGTGGCATGGTAATTTTAGAGAATCCTTCAACAAACCTTCTGTAATAACTAACCAAACCCAGAAAACTTCTGATTTCTGTAACATTGATAGGTTTAGACCAATTATTAACTGCCTTAACCTTGGCGGGGTCAATAGAACTCCCATCCTGAGAAACAATGTGATCAAGGAATGATACTTTTTCTAACCAGAACTCATATTTCTTGAATTTAGCATATAACTCCTTCTCTTTCAAGATCTGAAGGGTAGTTCTCAAATATTCTCTATGTTCTTCTCTAGATCGTGAGTATACTAAAATGTCGTCGATGAACACAATAACAAACTTATCAAGGAATTCCTTAAATATTCTATTCATTAGATCCATAAATGCTGCTGGAGCATAGGTTAGACCAAATGGCATAACTAGAAACTCATAATGGCCATACCGAGTTTTAAAGGCAGTCTTCAGGATATCTTCATCTCTAACTCTCAATTGATGGTAACCGGATCTCAAATTAATCTTTGAAAACATACAAGCACCCTGTAGTTGATCAAACAAATCATCGATGCAAGGTATGGGATACTTGTTTTTAATAGTCACTTTGTTAAGTTCTCTGTAGTCAATGCACAATCCCAAAGTTCCATCTTTCTTTTTCATAAACAAGACTGGTGCACCCCATGGTGAAAAGTTAGGACGTATAAATCCTTTATCTAGTAACTCTTGTAGTTGACTTTTTAGCT
This sequence comes from Parasponia andersonii, assembly GCA_002914805.1. Classification (NCBI taxonomy): domain Eukaryota; kingdom Viridiplantae; phylum Streptophyta; class Magnoliopsida; order Rosales; family Cannabaceae; genus Trema; species Trema andersonii. The sequence goes on along the minus strand of JXTB01000579.1, from coordinate 39,879 downwards.
CTTTTAGCTCTACTGGGGCCATCCTATATGGTGTCTTAGAAATAGGTGCAGTACCTGGTACCAAATTAATAACAAAGTCTATTTTTCTTACAGGTGGCAAACCAGGCAAATCTTCTTGAAATACATGTAGGAAATCTTACACAACTAGCACATCTTCTGGTCTAAATTTCTACTCAACAGATATATCAACAATACTGGTCAAATATCCTGTACAACATTTTTCTAGCAATTTCTGAGCTTTTATAGCTGATATCAAAGGAAACTTTGCTTTACTCTGAGTACCTACAAGTATAAACTGGTCAGCATTAGGAGGATGAAATGTCACCATTTTCTTTTTGCAGTCAATCTTAGCAAAATACTTTGATAGTCAATCTATACCCAAAATAATCTTATAATCATTTATATCAAGCACAATCAAGCCTGTAAATAATTCTCCATCATCCACCGTAATAGGACAAGCTCTTAAAATTTTGTCTGAATACATAACCTCTCCAGAAGGAAGTGTGGTACCGAATGGAGTACTCATTTAATCTATTGGATGACCCAATCTCCTCACGAATGTTAATGATGCGTGTGAATATATGGATCCTGAATCTATTAATACATGAGCTATGATGTCAAAAATAAATATCTCACCTGTGATAACAGATGGGTCTACCTTAGTCTATCTCCAACAACTGTCTCAGCCATAGTATACAGCTTTCTACCAGGTTTTTTCTGATCATTTTTCATTTCAGGACAATTCTTAATAAAATGACCACTTTTACCACATTTGTAGCATAATCCTGTGCCCTTACGATACTCCCCAGAATGATTCTTTCCACATGATGGGTAAGGTCCCAGAATGATTCTTTCCACATGATGGGTAAGGTGATATAGTGGTAGTAGTAGTCCACTGGTCAATCTCAGGACGCTTACCCTGATCAGGTCGGATCCGTTAAGTTGGAGCTCCCTTCCTTTTCATATCTTCAGGACGTTGAACTTGAGTCTGTCCTTTTATATTTCCTTGAAAATTGGGTCTGAAACCTCGTTGCATTTCCCTAGCTAGTCTTTCTCTCCTAATCTTGTCCTCATCCAAAACATCTTTCTCTGCTTGCTCAACATCCAACGCCCTGTCTGCTATCTAAGCAAATGGTACACTTCGAATTCTACCTAATTTTAAATCTCTAACAATAGTCTTCCTCAGACCTTGCATAAATTGATTTATCTTGAGCTCATAGGTGGTAACCATGTGAGGTGCATATCGTGATAACTCATCAAATTTGCGGATGTATTCAGCAACAGACATCTCTCCTTATTTCAGATTGGCAAACTCTACTCTTCTGCTAGCTCTCATAACGTCTGTAAAGTACTTCCCATAAAATAATTCTCTAAACCGCTCCCAATTCATAGCAGTGACATCATGAATAGTACTCATGGTGTCCCACTAGTATTCAACATGATGTCAGCATGAAACTAGCACAAAGAACCTTATCTGCATCAGGAACCTTAGCGTAAGCTAGCATACGCTCAGTGGTCCTAATCCACTACTCTGCCTGAATCAGATCAACCCCACCATCAAAAGTTAGAGGTTGGAGTTTCCTGAATCTTTCCCTTAGCACTCTCACTAGTATCCTGTCTTTGTTGAGATGGTTGTAGTGGAGGGTTAGGTTGTTGTTCTTGTCTCATACGATGCTCTAATATATTTTGTATCAAAGAAGTAAGTTGTTTATCCTGCTTACAAACCTGTGAAGAAGATGCACCCCTATCGATATTATCTTGACCCTGAGTGATCACCATATTGATATCTTGACACCCAAAATCTGTAGCTCTAATTATAGCCAATAATATTTATTACCAAAATATGAATGCAATTTAAAAAAAAAAATTATAACATATATCAAAATGCATATAAAAAACTTATAGAGGAGTAAGGCTTCCTTTCCTTCTTGACGTGTGGATAAAAGCAGTCTTCAGAATCATTTAAAACATAAGCTCTGATACCAACTGTAACATCCTCCGATTCCACACATATACGTAAGGATATTTGTATAATTATTTAATGAAATCAGAAGATGATACTCGACTTAGAACTGATAAAATAAGATAAAATTAAATCTTTTAACCTTTTAGAAAGAGAAAGAAAAATTCTACTCATAATTACATATAGTATAATTTATACATATATACATACTCATAAAGTGGACCTCTCATTTAACTATACATATACTCAAAATAAGTATAAAATCTTCTGTCAGAAAACCACAGCGTCAAAATGCTCATATACACAAGCCGCAGTTGGAAAGTCGGCGCTCCTCCTAATTCACATAGCATCAGTACCCTCTGCAATGTAAGAATATTTGTGAGTATGAAACTCAGTAAGTAACATATGCAGATACAAAGTGCATGAAATATGAAACAGATGATCATATGGTTGGGATCCCTGCATATATTGTATTGCTTGACAAGACCGTGAATCGCATACTGAGCCACTCAGAGAACATATAACATATCATGAGTTATATGGAGGTATTGAGCCCCAGAGAATCCCCTCTGTATACAGCAGAGGTCCATTCCATACTGCCGTCAAAGTGTTCCCAAAGGAACCATAGTATCCCTAAAAGGACCAGAGTATTCCCGAAGGAACCGGAGTGTCCCCAAAAGTACCATATCACATATTTGGACACTGGACCGTCATACCCTATTCACCAATACTCATTAGGAAATATAAATACACCACATGTTTATGTCTCATGCCGAACTGAATGACAAATATGTATGTATATCTATCCACATATTCTATATCCATAAATTTCACAAATTCACAAATTCACAAAAACCAAGAATTTCTTACATTACAGGTGTGACGTTACTTACCTTGTTTCTGAGCTTTTGCTTTTTCTTGTGAAATACTCTTTGCTCTAGGTACAATTCATATTCCTAATATTTTTCAACAACATTACTAATCTCATGATACTAAAAGAATTATTGTTTAGACTTTGCTAAAAAAAATCCAAATCTTAATATGTTTCCAAGCAAAAGAAAATTAATACTACCAATACATGACTACACTTATATACTCATTAAATTGAGCTGTGAACATTTCCAATACAAACATAACTAAAAATAATAAAATATTCATACATGTTCTTGCCTAAGATACAAATACATCTAATATTTAGAACTATAACTTAATTGACTAAAGTTACGGTTTGGATAATAGTCATAAGAAATAATTTATAATTCCTTAGTTTAACTATATCCTTTGCTAACTATATATATCATTAACTAACTTATCACGTCTATATATTTTATGTCCAAGTCTTACACACAATTCAAATAAGAAGACGAAATATGAACAAATAGATATGATTCAACCACTAAAGTGATATTACTAAAATAGGCTAAGAATGAAAATCATCATTTTACTCTTAAATTTACTTATACACACGTGAATAGAATTAATCCATGAATATGAGCACAACTATCTTTAGATTTAATATAAACTTATTAACTACATGTGGATCTAAAGACAAAAAAAAACTTATGCACAACATCCAAAAGGTAAGCACTAAACGCAAAGTTTCAATTAAGTTATAAAACAACAATTTGTGATTCTCAACATCAATATTTATGATCTCCTTTTTCCTTAATATACGTATAAAATAATATATTATAAGGAAACCTTATTAATAAAGAGTATTTATATATATACATAGATAAGAGAATGATAATTTCTTTCACATACCTCACAAATATCCTCACGAAAGTATGTAAGCAAACTCAAG
>JXTB01000578.1:196102-231670 GCA_002914805.1 Parasponia andersonii | reverse complement strand
GGAGTACTAGGATGCTCATCCAAGCAAGTGGAATGTGTTGCCTCCTAAAATTCAAAGAGCCAGAGTCCTGCAATCTTAAGAAGCCCATTTGGGGGCTTGAAAACATTTCCATGTACCAGATTATTACACTTCTTCTAAATAAACAACAAGACCATAACAACTATTTCAAAGTCCAACTTTTTACCTTTACATATACTAAAGGAAATCATCCCTATAGCAGCCCTTAAAATTTAGTATCAAGTTAAACAAAAGCTATTAGACCAAGTTTTCATAGCAACCTCGCAGGTTATAAGAGCATAAAGAATAGTCACTGATTTGGCTGATTTGACAAAGCAGTCAACTGAAGCAGCTGAAGTTCTAAAGCTTTTCACCAAACTGGTTTCAATGGTTTAGGTATTATGTCTAGTGGTTTGCATGTGTTATGTCTAGTGGTCTGTATGTTTAGACATTAGGGCATTTCATATACATATCTATTTAGCATGTTTTTATGCTTTGTCTGTTACATCAATATCTCAGCTTGTGTTATCAAAATGCCACCTTTAAGTTTGAATTTTTCAAGAGAAGTTTGACTTTGTGTGTCTTAACTATGTGGCTGATTGTGTTGTCAAGTTGCCACCTTTAGATTTGAGTTCGATTGGTATTTTTGTGTCAAGTCAGCATACCTGATTGTTTTGTCAAGATGCTACCTTTAGATCTAAAGTTATGTGATACATCTGAGTCACTGCATATTTAGATATTGCGATCATAGCTGTCACTTTTAGCTAAGTCATAATGTACTTTCCTATATAAATAGGAAACTTTGTTTTAGATGGTTTTCACACCTCTTGAGTATTACTTTTAGAGATATTTTCACAAGCTTTCTCACTTTGAGAGCAAATTTTTTTCTTAGAGTTTTGTGTGTTTAGCTCTAAGTTTTTCATTATACATAGAGTCCCTTATTGATTCCGGTGAGAAGATGGAGCTCCATAGTTATCTAAAATCAATAAGAGACCTATGTGTTCTTGCTAGAGTTGGGAAGCTCATCAATGATAGCTAAAGGGATTTCTGCACAAGGTTGAAGAAGCATCTTCCATAGAGGAAATCAAAGTTCAAATCGGCGACAAACTAAAAGGAAGTTCTAGATTTTTTTTCTATGACCTATATTTGTACTCTATTCTTATTTCTTGTGGATTGATTGTTTGCTAGAGTAGGTCCCATGGATGTAGACACGACTTGGTTATATTGAACTACGATAAAAATCTGGTGTCTCTACTTTATTTCTATTCATATGTTTGTCTAAAGTTCTACAAATCTAGAAATCTTGGAATCGTGTTAGAATAAATGAGTAGTCTGACTTAACATTTGGTATCAGAGCAGGCATTGCTTGTGCATTTCAATGAGATTTCTAGGTTTTCAAGTTGTGTTACTCGATTCTTTGTGTTCTTAAGTGCTACTGCTCTTGGTTATGTTTCATGTGTTCTATGTTTGTTTGGATTGAAAACTTGTGAGGTTCTGAGTTTGTTTGGTTAAGTTTTTCATGAGTTTAGCTCTTTGCCTTCCAAGTATTTGATCATTTGTCTCTTTGAAATTTTTGTGTGGCGTCTATTATATTTGTCTTTGCTACTTATTTGGATCAGCTTTAAGATTTTGAATTTGTGTTTCTCTGCTATTATAGATTCTTTTTATGAAGATAGGTCTATCATAAGACTACCCATACTTAATGGAAAAAAAATTTCCTCATAGAAAGACAAAATGAAAATGTTTCTTAAGTTCATTGGAAACCCCCCACCATTATTAGAAATGAGGTTATTGTACCCAAACCACACAAAAATTGGAATTGAGTTTATTGCTGCTAAAATGAATTCAAAAAGATTAAATGTTATTTTTAGTGTTGTTGATACTCATCATTTTGAATATATTACATCATGTACTACTTCTAAGGAGCCTTGGGATATCGTTGAGACCTTATACGATGAATGTGATGTTGTTGAAATTCAATCTAATTGTTATGACAATCAGGTTAAATGTCTAGACATTGAAGACAATTTAGAAGGAGAGAAATTGAATCAAGATGACTTCAATGATCTATATGAGGAAGCAGTTATTATGTTAACTAGGAAATACTCCAAGTTCCTCAGAAAGAACAAGAATAGAATAGTTCCAGAGAAACAAAATTTCTCAAAATCATCTAGTAAAAACACTATATTCTCTAGAAATTCATATTCTAGAGTTCAATGTAGAGAGTATGGCGGTTTTGGACACATTCAGAAGGAATGTGCTAACACTATCAAGAGGAAGGCAAATGCTATGAATGCAACCTTGAGCGAAAGTGAAGAGGAAATAGAATATAAAAATGAGGACCCTGGTATGATGAGCAACTTTGGTTCATTTGTTTCAAAATCCAAATTGTAGGCCTAATGCTCAGACAATCAATCTGATTGTTCTGACAGTGATCTATCAGATGATGAGAAAGAAGTCACATTCTCAAATCCTGATCAATATGATACTTATCAAAGTATCTATGATTAGTGGTTGAGAATGGCTAATAAAGTCAGGGTACAAAAAGCTCTCATATGTAGTCTCAAGGAAGAAAAGGAAAGCTATGAAGAAATGTTGACTGATCTAAGAACAAGACTACAAGATTCTCAGTATGAGCTTGTCAAAACACAAAAGGAGTTGGATGAGTCTAGGGAGAGAATTCTCAAAAGGAAATGTTGCAGTATAATCCTTTCGAATTCAAAAATAAGTTAAAGTTGGAAATCGGTGAGTGTTCAATGCCTCATCCTCAGGTATGTTCTTTGATGCAATCCTCTCAAGTACATTCATTAATTCTAACTTGCTTTTTTCTGTGGAAAAATTGGTCACATCAAACCAAAATGCTTCAAGTTGATAAAGTTATTAAGAAAAAGGGCAAAGATGACCTTGAACAATAATTTGAAAATAGATTTTTTAAAAAAAACAAAAACAAGTTGGGCAAAAGAAAGTATGGGTTCCTAAGAAAATCAAATATTTTGTAGCATATACTTCTCTAGTTACTCATAAATCTGAAAATTGGTATTTTGATAGTAAATGCTCAAGGCATATGACTGGAAATAAATCTTTTCTGACTAATTTTCATGAAACTTCTAATGGATTTGTTATTTTTGGTGATGGCAAAAAAGGGTCAGATTCTTGGTGTAGGAAACTTGTGTGTATAGGGAAGGGCTTAAAGTAAATCTCATTAGCATCAGTCAAATGTGTGATGACCAGCTTTCAACCAAAAGAATTGTCTAGTGTTAGACTGCCATTGGAAATACATTTTGAAAGGTGTCAGATCAAGTGGTAATTATTATATACTGAGTAGTGTCAAAACATTCTTGAAAGTAGATCCGACGGAAACTGAATTGTGACATCAAAAGCTTGGTCATCTCAAGTTTAGAGACATGATCAAAACTAGGGCTGGCAATTTTCTACACGACACGACGATACGACTCGAAAACGACATGAAATAAACGGGTTTGGGTGACCCATTTAATTTTCGTGTCAATTTTGGGTTGACACGTGTAACACGTATAATAAACGGGTGGGTTTTGGGTCAACCCGCTTAACCCAAAAATGACCCGTGTAACCCGTTTAATTAAACGTGTCATTTTCGTATCATGTTCATTTTCGTATCGTGTCAACACGACACTAAAATGACACATTTATTAATATTTTAATACATCAAATGTGATTTTGATTAATTCTAAGCATATTTATAGAAGTAAAATTAAATTAAGTAATGCATAATCGTGTTAAATTAGAATAATCGTGTTAATTTTGAATAATCGTGTCAAACGGGTCATAATATGACATATGACACGTTTATTAAATGGGTTACACGTGTCGTGTCGTGTTACACGTGTATTAATCGTGTCGTGTTCGGGTTTAAATTTTTGACACATTTATTAATCGTGTCGTGTTCGGGTTGGGTGTTATCGTGTCGTGTCGTAATCGTGTCGACCCGAACACGATACGATAACACGAATTGCCAGCCCTATTCAAAACCATCAAACACCAAGCTATAAGAGGTATTCAAGTCCTTCAACCTCCTGAAAATCCCATTTCTGGACTATGTCAAATGGAAAAGTATATAAGGAGTCAATAAAATTCAATTCAACACGTTATGACAAGTAGGTGTTTGAAAATCATACTCAGGGATCTCATGGGTCTGGTTCAAATTGAGAGCATAGCTGGAAAAAGGTACATTTATGTATATCTTGATGATTATTCTCATTTTTTATGAGTTGATTTAGTTAGAGAAAAATCAAACACTTTTTAGGTATTTAAAAAACTTGTCATTAGAATGCAAAATGAGAAACAGTGCAAAATGAAAGAGGTTATGAGGAATAAAAATGTTCATGGGAAGGATTTTGAAAATGTCTTGTATACCAATTTATGCAATGAACTGGATACTTCTCATGACTTTTCAGCTCCTAAAACAACCAAGCAAAATAGGGTGATTGAGAGAAAGAATATGATCATTCAAGAGATGACCAGAGTCATGTTGAACGGTGAAAAGCTTCCCAAGGAGCTTTGGGCAAAAGCTATGAGTACAACTTATTATCTCAAACCAGATGAAAGCACTGACATAATAAGTGATAAAGGTGATCAGTTAACTGAAGTTTGTAATATTGGATAGGGAGTCTTGATGATAGAAAAAGCACATCTATTTGGTGCTTTTACCTTGGGAACAATCTGGTTATATGGCACAACAAGAGGCAAATATTCTAACTCACTCTCCACAGATAAGGCAAAGTTTGTGGCTACAAGCAACTGTAGTACTCAATCTCTTTTGATAAAACAAATGCTTAGTGATTATGAAATTAAGCTTGACACTGTAACTATTTTTTGTGAAAAATACAAGTGCTATAAATATTTCAAAAAATCTTGTTCAGCATTCTAGGACAAAGCATATAGACATCAGACATCATTTCATTCATGATTTAGTTGAGTATAAATTGGTGAGCATAAGACATGTTGAAATAGAAAAACAATTAGGTGACTTGTTTACAAAAGCCTTGGATGTCCCAAGATTTGAATCATTGGGCAAGGCTATTGGAGTTTGCTCCATTTCATAGAGAGTTTGCCATCCTATATTGAGTGATTTAGTCTTATATATTTTGCAAAAATAAGGAATACTTAGTGTGTGTGTGTGTGTGTGTGTGTGTGTGTGTGTGTGTGTGTGTGTGTTTCTATGTGTTTGTATTGTGTAGTTCAAGTGACTATTAACCAATGATGACTGAACTGTGATATCCCCGATGTAACACTTATGATTTTACTTGTTGGCTGAAATATAACTTGTGATTCTCCTTACTTATTATTCTTAGTCACTGTAACTAAAATGTTTTAGCTTATCTAGACTTAGTAGATATTATGCTCTTATGACTAGACAGGTGTGACATAGATTAGAGACATGTATACATCTAGATCAGAAAAGGCTACCTCTCATAAGGTGTGAAAGCTAGTCTTGAGTAATCATTTAATTTGTAGTAACCCCTATATCTTAGATGATCTACCAAGAAAAAGTGCTACCCTCTGGGATGTGTGCAGCCACTGATTTGGGTTACTTTAGAGTGGTGAGATTCCCCACTTTCAAAAAATAAATAAAAAAAATGAGGAGAACAAAAAGAGTGACCTAGTGTAAGAAAGCCAATGTGCATATGCTAATGAGCATAAGAAAAAGTCTAACTATAAAGAGTGATCATTAAAAAGAGACAAATTCAACCACTAAGTGTGACCTGTAGTAAGAACCAAATCTGGTAGTTCCATACGCACACACAATGCACATGAGTCTCTTGTCTTTGTGTGATCAAGTTAAGTTAATAAGTTTAATGATATCTTCTAATTCTCTTCAAGATAATCATCAAATCTCATGTGAATGACCTCAGCTAGAAAGGATAAATAGTTGTTGACTTCTATCACATACTTAATCATTTTACAAACACTCATTTATATTTTCATCCTCTATATCATGAGTTGAGTGAAAGTCCTTGAATTGCAAAAACACACACTAAATATTTTTTGATCTTACTTAGTAAATCTGGCTAAATCAAATGTAAATGATCTTTTTCTTGTCTTAAAATTGTATGTGTTACCTAAAAACAATTGTCACTAAATTGCTTAAAGTCATGTTTACTTCACAATTTTGTCATATTATGCTCAGAGAATGTTTTGTCTATTGTCTAAATGCTATGTTCACTTTGTTTCACAAAATTTTATTATGTTTGTTTTAATAGTTTATCCGCTTGATTTTACAACCTCAACTATTGTTTGTATTTGCTCATTTGCATCTTTGTTGTCGTTTCTAAGTACATCACTATAAAAAAAATTTGATTTTGTTTTTTTTACTGGTTTTTCGGTTTGTTTTCCCATTCTTATTTTTTTTTTTTGTTTTTCTTTTTGCTTTGGGTTTGCCTTTTTAACTTTTTGGTTTTTTAAAAAAAAATTTTTTTTTTTTGTTTTTCTTTTTGCTTTGGGTTTGCCCTTTTAACTTTTTGGTTTTTTAAAAAAAAATTAGAATTTTTTTTTAAATTCTAATTTTTTGTTGAAGCCTTTTTTTTCTATTTTTCCCTCCCATTCTTATCACTCCGTTTCATATTTCTCCTATACTCCATTAACTTTCGCTCAAGCTTTGTCTGTAGCAAGTTCTTCTCTTTTTGCTTGTGTGTAGTACCTAAGGCAGATTCGAACACACCTGCACCTGAGATGTCATCCATGGCACAACCAACTACTCCTTTGATTCTGACTCCAGCTAAAATTAAGATAGCATTTTTTTCACTTTGCAATGAGGTGCCTCACAAAAGAAATCAACCAAGAAGGTCTTAAAGAAAAAGAAGGATTCCAACCCTAGTTCTGACAAAGTTGCAGAGGGTCCTGACAACCCTTTTCCACTAGATGAATAAGAGGAAGACAAGATTGTGGTCAATGCTGACATGCCAATAACAAGCTTAAACAATCATAGAGAGGAAGTTATGGAACAAGTTCAAGTTGTTGGTTATGACAAGCTGGAGATAGGAACTGACAAACATGCCTCTATGATTACATCTCCTTCAAAGGCTTCTAGTATTGATAAATCAGTTTCTTTCTCTCTAACTCTCGCTCAAGATCTGATTGTCATAGTATATTCTTCTTGTTGTCTTTGTAAAATGTTGATATCTCTGCACTTATTAATGATTCCATCTTGGCTGAGGATCCAATTACGATGTCTCCATATATACATCTTCCATCTTCATCAAAGAAGAAGTCAGAGGACTCAGTATGCCCAACCTTGATCTAAGAATTCTACTACAATATTGGGAAACACTTCAATGAGACAAAGTCCTCCTTGTATCACAAGATCATCATTGATTTCTCTCATGTGATTATTCATGATCATCTAAAGCTTGTTTTTTTTGCTTAATTTCCTTGTAAGTTGGATTTGGATCAAGTCACCACTAATCTCACTGGCTCTATTACTAAGTGGCCATTTTCTTAAGTCATTCCTATCTCATGTCTGATGTCATTCCTCTATAAGATGGCTCTTATCACTTGGTTCCCTAGACACGTTCTTATTTTGCCCTTTTCCTAGCTACATATGAAACAATTGGTGATAATGAATATGTTGGTAGATATCATATTTTTGAAGACATTACTTATGGTAATCAAGATACTGCTAATGATAGTCATATTGGTGAGAATTTTATTGACGATATTTAGGATAATGGTGGTAATGATTTGTTGAGGGGGCATTTTGTTTTGTAATTGAATTCAAATTGATTTAATTTAAATCTCCAAAGTTATTGGGTGGGAGTCGTTTACTGTGGTAAATATACCTATTTAGGGGGGATAAGCATATGTTTAAGGTGTATTCACTCAGGGGAGTCTTCTTAGATTGTAGTAGGCACACAAAGTGTGATCAAATCCCCTTCTTAGATTACAGTAGGCACACAAAGTGTGATCAAATCAGTGGTATCCTATCGAGACTTCAACATATGGTGAATCAAACTCCAAGTCTGACATATCTCTCACTACAATGATGACCGACTTGCTACTTTGAGACACCAGCTCCAAAAGTGAAGTAACCATTAGGATATTATCTTACCCCTGTTTTTATTCATACCTTTGCTAACACATATTGACCTAATGAATTCATGAATGAGGCTCCAATGAATCTTCTTGCTCATTTGATCTTGAAAAGCTTTCAATGTCACTATGAATATGCTAGGACCATTGCCATTAATGAAGTACCTCCTATGTCTGATGAATTGAAGATTTGATTCTCAAAACCAATTCCTAGAAATACAAGTTGTTCAACAAGTGTAAGGAAGCTCACCAGGCTACATGGGCTGAGGCTACGCAAATATAGAGCATTAAACAAAGGATCTCTGAGTTTGAGAGAATGATAGCAGCTAAGATGGCAGGTCTAAAAGCATAACTTCATAAAGTCATCTTCTTGCTAGTGTTGAATCTCTACAAGAGCCTGTTGTCACTGTTCTTACTACTACAGTTATTACCACTTCTCAATCAACTTCAGGAGCTAATCTTTTTTAGGAGAACGTACCTGCACCAACTAAGGGGGAGACACTTCAAGCTACATTTGTACAGGGGGAGCAACATCATAGTGAGACAGTCATTCCTAGATATACTGAGGTTAACATGAACACTTTTCAGTTCAGATTATAGTTCTAGGGGATTCTGATATATCTGACTCTGACTCTGATATATCACTAATCACACTCATGGCCATATCTGTTGACCAGTACCAGGAAGAAAATATTGGAGAATAAGTCTGGTATCGAGCCAAAAAGCTGCATCTAACCTTCCAAGAAATCATTCAGGCTTGTCTCTTCTTAACCCTTTGTCATCTACTTGTCATGTTTTTGGCCTCCTTTTGATCAAAAGGAGGGAGAAATTAGGCTAGTTTCTTTTATGATCTCTTAGACTATGCTACTTTTCTTGGGTTTTTGTGTTTGATTTTACAGGTGGAAGGTTCGTAGCTACTTCACTTGTTGTGTATTTAGTATTTTGATCATAAGGATGCCAGAAAGGGAGATTGTTAGTGCTGTAATGAATAATATTTTAATTTGTATTTTAGCTCTGAATTCAGTCTATGTATATTTGGGTTATTCTGTGTAATCGTGCTCCAACACTGATTTGACAAAGCAATCAACTGAAGTAGCTAAAGTTCTAAAGCTTTTCACCAAACTCGTTTCAATGGTTTAGGTATTATGTCTAATGGTTTGCATATGTTATATCTAGTGGTATGCATGTTTAGACATTAGAGCATTTCATATACATATCTATTTAGCATGCTTTTATGCTTTATCTGTTACATCAATGTCTCAGCTTGTGTTGATAATATACCACATTTAAGTTTGAATTTTTCAAGAGAAGTTTGACTTTGTGTGTCTTAACTGTGTGACTAAATATGTGTTAAGATGTCACCTTTCGATCTGAGTTCGATTGGTATTTATGTGTCAAATCAGTGTGCTTGATTGTTTTTTCAAGATGCCACCTTTAGATCTGAGGTTGTGTGATATATCTAAGTCACTACATGTTTAGACATTACGATGACAGTTATCATTTTTAGCTTAGTTATGATGTACTTTTCTATATAAATAGGAAGCTTTATTTCAGATGGTTTTTACAACCCTTGAGCATTACTTTCAGAGATATTTTGAGAGGCTTTCTTGCTTTGAGAGCAAGTTTCTTTTCCTTAGAGTTATGTGTGTTTAGCTCTAAGTTTTTCATTATCCATAGAGTCCACTATTGATTCGGGTGAGAAGGTGGAGCTGCATGGTTATCTAAAATTAAGAAGAGATCTGTGTGTTCTTGTCAGAGCTAGGAAGCTCATCAATGGTAGCTAAATGGATTTCAGTACAAGGTGGAAGAAGCATCTTCCACAAAGGAAATAAAAGTTCAAATCGACGACAAATTAGAAGGGAATTCTAGATTTTTGTATAAGACCTATATTTATATTCTATTTATATTTCTAGTAAATTGATTGTTTGTTAGACTAAGTCAGATGTAGACACAACCTGGTTGTGTTGAACTACAATAAAAATCTAGTATCTCTTCTTTATTTCTATTTATATATTTGTTTAAAGTCTACAAATCTAAAAATTGGGGAATCTTATTAAAACAGACGAGTAGCCTGACTTAACAGAACAGATTCTTTTAGAAGTACATGTTTCTTCATTCGCAAGTGCCAAGCACTTGTAACCTGATCTTATCGAGTAAACTCCCCTTTTATCATAGTGTCACACAAATTGATCAGTAGGATGATGAAAATTGAGCGGAATTTTAAAAATGAAATCACAGTCTAGTGGCAAAAAAGTTGTATTCACAAGCTCATGTTTCCAACCTCCTCCACTTTCATCCAGCAAGTAAAACACTCTATATTCCTTTGTAACATCAGTCTTGGGCATGACTGGCCTGAAAGTAAAAGGTCGAGGTATCCAAGTGTCATGAAAGACTTTGATTTCAACACTATTTCCCACCCACCAACATAAGCCGAGTTTTGAAAAATCTCTCCCCTAAATTATACTTCTCCAAACAAAAGAAAGTGCGCTTCCAACAGTAATGGAAAGGAAAGATGAATTAGGAAAATATTTTCCCTTAACAATTTTGCTCATAAGAGAGTTAGAGCAAGATAAAATTCTCCAACCTTGCTTAGCAATCATAGCTTGGTTAAAAAACAATAATCACACCCCTATTTTCTTACTCTTGCACATTCTCTTCCAAGACTACCAATGCAACTTCCCCACCAAAAACTAGTGATCATAGATTGCAAGTCATCACAAAGCATTGAGGGAATTTTGAAAACACCTTTCGTATAAGAAGGGATGGCCATCGCAATTGCTTTGATCAAAACCTCTTTTCCACCTATTGAAAATAATTTCCCACATCAAAGTTGTAACTTCTTCCACACTTCAACCTTAATCATGTTAAAAGTCGCATGTTTGTTCTTCTAATAATTTTTGGGAGTCCAGGATATTTCTCATGTGGTTGTGTAATACTAACACCCAGTAGAGCTTGGATAGAGTCCTAAGTAATTGGATCCACATAGGTCTATGAGTAATTTTTGACTTGGTCATATTAATGGACTACTCTGCCCAGAAGCTAATGAATATTTATCTAAAATAGACTTCAAAGTGGTACCCTTTGTCACATTAGTCTTGCAGAAGATAAGACTATCGTCTGCAAAGAAAAGGTAACTAACCTTTGGATAAAAACCAGTGCAAGCGAACCCGCCAACCTTCCATTATTCTCTGCATCACGGATAAGTGTCCAGAAATAAATATGGGGACAACGGGCAACTCTGCTGAAGACCACGTTGAGGAATCACAGAACCATGTGGCACTTCATTGATAAGAAAAGTAAAACAGGTTGTAGATGTACAAACCATTATAATTCTGACCCAACTTTCTGAGAAAAAAACCCATCTTTAACATTATCAGAAACCCATCTTTAACATTATAGCCTTCAGGAAAGTCCACTCAGACATGATTGTAAGCCTTGCTCATATCGAGTTTCAAGTCTATCCACCCTTTTGACCCATTACAATGCTTCCTTAATCTATGACAGAAGCCAGGATGATTTTCAATCTATTCGCTAATGTTTTTGTGATAATTTTATAAATGACATTACATAAACTAATAAGTGGAAAACCAACAACCTTCTTCAGGGATTTGGTTTAAGGGATGAGAACAAATTGAGTTATGTTTAAAGCACTAGTCAAGAGCATATTCAATGTTGTCTAATTAGTAGGATTTAGATGAAGAGTTTATTTTTTCTAGTAAAAATCTAAAGAATTATTAGAGTAGTAAGAACTTGTATGCTATCTACATTAGTAGTTTTGACGAATGATTGAGTGTAAAATTTAGTACTTGATTTGATTGATTGTATAGTAGTAGAGAATGATCTTTTTAATCTATTCTATCTTATTGTTTTTGTTATTTTATTTATTTGTGTTTATTTTTAGTTTTCTTTTATTAACAGATTAGTCGCTTAAACATAATAGGATTGATAGTTTAGTGATTATACCAATTCCTCGTAAGATCGACCCTTATTATCACAAAACTAAGTAAAACTAAGAGATAAAATGTATATAAACATTAATTCAATTGTGTTAACAACCATTGTCATTGGACCATCTTGCTCATCTAGATTTAGTTTCTTAGACAGTGTCGTCACTATAGAAAAATTTATAAATTAAATCGTTTGTTGTTCTTATAGTGAAACGAAACAATTCCAAGTTAATTGTGAATTTTAATAATTTTTACCTTGTTACTCATTAAAAAATATTGAATTCTTAAATGCAACCCTTAATTGAGATAAATAACTCTATACTGTATTGAAGGGGGAATTTAAGAAATTTTTTTCTGCCAAAAAAAAAAAGTTGAAAAAAAAGAAGAAGACGACTTTCAAATTTTTAATTAAAAACATATTGATCTGCTTTAAGTACCTTAAACGAGCATATGATGCTTCGAATGAATTTTGATCTATATTGTGATAAGCAGTATATTATAATAAATCTTTAGATAAACATCTTTATAAGTTTGTGACGTAATGATTACCATAATTTTTCCAAGTTTTTAGTTGTCAGTATGGCTACAGCTCAAAAATCAATATATTTCTTGATCTTCATCTTGATAATTTTTATCTTTCTTGGAAAATTAGGTTAGTTATACATGCTTTATGCCAAAAATATCCTGGGAAGAACTTTGGTATATGTTATTGTTATATGGATTAATAATGTAAAAACCTATCTACCTTACATAAGTGCAAATGTTATTATAATCTTTTCTCTAATGCCATATTTTTTTTCCCAATGTAGTAATATGCATATTATAAGAGTAATATGTGGGTATGTCCTTTTATATAGAGATTATTATAATTATGGATCTAATAATTATTTTAAATTCTCACATTAATTTCTCTTCAATGAATTAATTAAAAAATGTAGATCGAGGAATTAGTTTGGTGAACACGAAATTGTTTGTTTGGTCGATCAATTGTTTTATCTTTTTATATAAAATGATAGTGAAAAAATTTCTCCCTCATTAATGATAATTTTGTTAGGCACACACACCCACGACAACACATGTAAAATATAGAAGATAATAACTTCTATTANACTACTAGTAGATTTACATAAAATCAAACTAGCTAACACTCACAAGACACATGCTATTCTCACACAGTGACGACCCTTTGATAGTGACACCTTTGCAATACACAAGTTCTTCACAAGACACACTTTAGTATACAACTCTAAAAATGCCTTGCTTGGTCGTGCTCAAACGAGGAGAACTTGCTCCTATATACAACCGAGGAGATGCAATACGTACTAAGTAAACTTGTTGGTTGTTGGAAGTTGAAAAGTAGAAGTTGGACGTTGGTAGTTGGTAGGTAGATTCTTACATTATCTTCATTTATTCATAATTGGCTTATATGCAAAATTTTATTGAGCTTGGGCCAATAAAAAGCAGGTGTTGAATTTTACTTCTCCCCTTAACACCAGCCTCCACTTTTTCTCTACTACACATCTTGAGTTGCACTCTAAGCTTTGCAAATTTCCCACTATTAAGCACTTTGGTGAACAAGTCTGTCACTTGAGCATTTCTCTTAATCGGTCGCATCTCAATCTCATCTTGCAAAACTTTTTCTCAGATGAAGTGATAGTGCACTTCCACATGCTTGGTCCTCACACGGAAAACTAGATTTTTTGCTAAACAAATCTCTAATTCATTATCACAATACAGTGGTATTGCATAATCAACTTGCCAATGTAAATCTCTCATTAGCTGTATCAACCACGTGCTTTCCTGAGCTACCATAGTTGTTGTTGTATACTCTACTTCCGTGGTCGACAGTGATATTGTTGTTTGTCCCTTACTATACAAAAAAGTAGTTCCAAAACCAAGTATTCAGTCGTTGAATGATATTTGTAATGATCTTACGCATAATCCTCCTCACAGTAGTGAACCGAATTGCATTCATTTCCTCTCTTGTACAAAATACCATAGTCAATTGTACCCTTGGAGTATCTCAGAAATCTCCGAACTACTTCTAAGTAAGACTTCTTGGGATTCTGCATGTACCAACTCATAATTCCAACTGTATATGAAATATCAAGTCGAGTTAATGTCATGTAGGTGAGACTACCTACCAATTATCGATACATTGTCCCATCTTCCAATTCTTTATCCTCATAAGCACATAGTTTTGCATTTGCTTCTCTTGGTGTTGGAATGTGCTTACATTCAAGTATCTCAAATTTCTGTAGCAGGTCTTTCATGTACCTACGTTGACAATGAATTAATCTTTTATTCGTGTGATCAACCTCTAGGCCAAGAAAGTGCTAGAGCTCTCCAAGCGCCTTCATTTGGAAGCGGATAGACAGATTCTCTTATGTCTGGCGAATTTCTTTTTCGTCACCTCCAGTGATAATCAAATCGGCAATATACAGTAAGACAATTGCCAATTTTCCTTCTCTAGCTTTAACAAACAAGCTAAAATCTATGTGTGCTACTCAGTAGCCATTCTATAGCATAAATTCAGCAGTTTTACTGTACTATGCCCCTGGTACCTATAAAGCACTTTTCCCAACTTGTATATATAGTCAGGATGAATTCTACTCTCAAATTCCCTGGGTTGGATTATGTAAGTCTCTTGGTCCAACTCTCTATGAAGAAATGTATTCTTCACATCCATCTGTCATAGCTTCTAGTCTTTACTGGTTGCAAGTGCTAAAAGGACTCGTACAGTTGTGATATTTTCCATCGTACTAAACATCTCATCATAGTTTAGTCCGTACTACTGAGAGAATCCTAGATTTACCAGTCAAGACTTATATCTCTCAATTAATCCATTAAGGCAAGTCTTTATAATGTAAACCCATTTACAAGAAATAGGTTTCACATCCCTTGGCTTTGGCACTAAGTCCCAAGCCTGATTCTTCTCCAATGCAATGATTTCTTCTCTAATAGCTTTTACCCATTCAGAGCTTTGACACGTCTCTTCATATGTCGCCGGCTCTATCAAACTTTCTTTTATAACACTTGTATTAGCGTACTTGGGATTCAATTTTCGTATGCTAGTCGACCTTCTAAGTTGTGTTTCTAGACTCACAACTTCTTCTTGACTTGGTCTAACCTCTTCTTCTCTTCTTTAGTACACACTGGTTTGGTAAGTATTTTATATCGCCTCATGCTCATCGTTATCCTCGTCAATCGACTTTTCTCCCGCTATTTCAGGACTTTTCCATACCTCGACAATTTGCTCCACCATTTTCTATTGCATCCATTCCTCAATTTCCTTTGAGTTGGGTAGCTCTTCCTTCTCTGAAGACCACCATGAGGATGCTTCGTCAAACACCATATTTTGTGATGTGTAACACTGACCATTGGTAGAGTCACAACATTTCCATCATTTTCTCTGATTGTCATATCCCACAAAGATACACTGAAGTGCCTTTTTATCAAACTTGCTATGTAGGTAACTTAGCATGAACACATAGCACACACATCCAAAAACTCCAAAGTGGCCAACTGTAGTTTAGCATTCCACAGTTTTTCAAAGGGTGAAATAAAGCTAAGTTGTGCCTGAGGAAGCATGTTCATGACACAGGTCGTTGTCTTCATATACTCAGCTCAAAAACTACTGGGTACATTCTTCGCATGTAACATGCTCCGACCCATCTCTACAAGATGTCGATTCTTAAGCTCAGCTACACCATTCTGTTCTGGTGTATTTGGATAAGTAAATTGATGGTATATCTTGCAATCTCAAAGATACTTAGAGAATTCACCTGACATGTATTCTCCACCATTATTTATACGTAAACAGTGGATTTTTCTGCCAATTTCTCCTTTTATTTTTCTCTAAACTCTTTAAATGATTCTAGTGCATTGGATTTTTCCTTCATAAAGAAAATTCATACTATCTTGAGAAGTCATCAATAGACGTCACTATATATCGCATTCCGCTTATAGATGGCTACTTGATAGGTCCAAAAATATTGGAGTGAATAAGCTCCAATGATGCTTTCGCTCTAAATGTCGATTCCTCCTATGATAATTTGTGTGCTTTACCGTATCAGCATCCTGCACAGATAGTCTATGCTCTCACTTCAAGCTGAGGAAGTCCTCTATGCATTGACCTTTTCATCGTCACTTTCAAAGCCTACATGTCCTAGTTTTGCATACTACAAATCTGTTGTCTCGTTCTTCTGCGTCTTGTCTATATACGTAGCTTCTGCTGACATTAGGTAAATAGACTCTAATTTGCATCCCTTCATTGTTAGTGTATCTGAGATCTTCAAGTATTGATACACTTTAATGTTACGCAATCCAAATAGAACATAGTGACCTGACGATGCTAGTTGTGCAACAGATAATAGAATTTTCTTCATTCTGGGAACTCGATAAATAGCTTGAAGTGGCACTTTATTAGGACTGTAACAGGATACAATAGTTGTTTTGCCAACATGAGCTATTGGTAACATTGACTTATTAGTAGTCACCACCACTCGACTCTTTTTGTACTCCGTCATGCTTTGTAGCTTTTCGATATCACTAGCCATGTTAATTGAATAGCTCGAGTCAACGATTCAATCTTTCTCTCAGTCAATCCGGTCAGCCATTACTGCTGTGAGTGCCATTATTCTTCTTCAATAGTAAAGGATGTCTCTAGATCTCACTCTTCATCGCTCTGCTTCTTTGAATTAGAAGTGATTGCATTGCTTTTTGCTACTTTCTTCTTGGACTAACATTCTTTAGCCATATGGCTTCTTTTTTTTTTTTTTTTTTGCAGTTGCAGCAATCAAGGGGAGCTCCCCTTGATTGTGAGCTTCTTTCTTGATGATTACCAGCTTTCTTATTTCCTTTGCTTAAATTTTTTTCTCTGTTAATCGTTGTTTTTGTTGCTAAATAGTACATCCTCCTCACCTTTTTTGTGAGGTTCCAATCATTTGTCTAGCCATTGCTTCTTGGTCAACGACTAGATTCTCGAAATCACCAGGGACAGTTAAGTTGGCCAACTTAGACTGCAACAACAAAACTTACAAATTGGGGTCTTAATCCATAAACAATTATTCTTCTCATTTTGGATTCTGCAATCTTGGCTTCGGAATCTAATTCAAAAGCTGCAGAGCACGAAGCTTTCACTTTCGCAAAATATTGACTAATTGTCAAATCTCATTACGCAATACATAATAACTCATTGTCAATAAGCTGTAATCTTGCGTCATTCTTCTTTGAGAACAATGCTGTGAAGGTGTCCTTTCTTTGGGCGTCTCTGCACTCCGTGTGTGCTCCAACGTTTCCTCTTCTATTATGTTCTCTTGATCACAAACATAACCATTTCAAATCTGACTTTCCATAACCATTTCAAATTTGACTTTCCACTTTTTCAAAGCGGTGACATCTTCCATTTGTAACTACATCACCACTAACAACCTCCTAGATGCCCTCACCTTGCATGTAGTATTCCATGCTGTAGTTTTTATAATTGAGTTTCTTCAGGCCTCCGACAACTTGTAGGTTAGTCATCATGTTAGCAAAGTTTTAACCATACCAAACAAGTTATGTCCTCGATACAAACTGTAGAGTCTCGGACTATTTGCGACACAAAAATCTCCCTCACTAATAGTCCTAACCAACACAGCTCTAATATCACCTATTAGGCACACACAGCTACGACAACACATGTAAAATATAGAAAAAAAATTACTTCTATTAATTTGGGAGATATTTGTACATCAAGACCCAATATTACACAGGAGAAAAAATAACACACCCAAAATAACACTCATAAAATGGACACTACTAGTAGATTTACACAAAATCAAACTAGCTAACACTCACAAGACATTTATTATTCTCACACACTTTAGTATACAACCCTAAGAATGCAATGCTTGGTCGTGCTCAAATAAGGAGAACTTGCTACTATATATAGCTGAGGAGACCAATATGTATTAAGTAAACTTGTTGGCCGTTGGAGGTTGAAAGATAGAGGATGGATGTATCAGGTGTTGACTTTCAGATTTTCCTTTAGGAAATTTAGGCCATTTACAAAAATTTTATAAAAGAAATTTTGAAAAATACAGTCGCCTATATTTTTTTAGGTCTAGTATGGTTTCTATGAGAAAATACTATTTTCTGACAAAACATTTGGAAAATATCATTTTTAAAAATAATAATTAGTAACTAGTAACTAATAATTAGTTTTCAGAAACTAGTAACTAAATATATTTATAACTGATAATTGGTAAGTGATAACCAATTTTTAAAAACTGGTAAATAGTAACTATTTTTAAATATATTTATAACTGATAATTGGTAAGTGATAACCAATTTTTAAAAACTGGTAAATAGTAACTATTTTTAAAATGGTATTTTTGTTAAAATTCAATTAAAAAGTGATACTTAATAAAAATCGTACAAAAAGTTTTTAGAAAAAAAAGAACCATTTGTTATTTTTTTTATTTAAAAAAAAAACAAGAAAAAGAAAAAGAGAGAAGAAATCGTGTTAAATGACTAGATTTCAAGGTGTAGTTGTTCCTATTTTTTTGTTTTTTTCCTAGGTCAAATAGACAGACTCTATTATTGCACCTCACTTATAACAAACCTCTGATATAGTCTGATTCCACAAGAACATAGAAGGTATCGTGGTTTCTTATGTCACGACCGAAAATCTAAGGTTGTGACTTTTAGTAATTTTATGTTGAAACAGTAATAAACAATGATTTTCTAAAATTCCAGAAAATTTAGTACTTAGAATTTTTAGATTTAGTCAAAAAAAGTAATCGAATTTCATATTCAATAAATATTAATTTTAGTATTAATTTTCTAAGGAAATCCTTCATTTAAAGTTTTGGTCAAAATCTAATTAATTTGGTTAGAAACATTTGTAAATTTATAAATTATAAAAAAAAATGAGTTTAATTAAACCTTAAGTCCAATTTTCAAATAATTTACATAAAATCATTTGTATTTCTAAGTACTCAATTAAATAGCAAAATTTATCCTCATACATCTACTTAATAAATACACCATGATTAGCTAAATATATTTGATATAAAAAGGAAAGGATGGTATAGAATAAGAACCAACGAATAAAGATGTGGGAAACGACATACATATGCCAAACAAACTTGACAAGTCACCAAGACAATTTCTCCAAAATAAATCAGCACCTGAAAGTAGGAATAAATAAGGAGGGGTGAGCACGTGAATGCTCAGTAGAGAATTGATTACAAGTTTTTATATGTGTAAGAAAATATACTCACGTTGAAGGTCCTGCATAGTTAGTGTTCTATTCTAAACAGTTCACAAAACTCAAGTGAAAATCATAGTCCAATAGTTTAAACATTCCAAACTATTGAAAAATATCCATAAAAACCAGTACATATCAATTCAAGCCAACATATAACTATGTATGCAATCATGATGTCCGAAGTATTCTAGTGGATCACTCGTAAGTCCGAGCCACCTAAAGAGGTACCGTAAGTCCGATCACCCGATGTGGGGCATTGTAAGTCCTATCATCCGATGTGGGGAATCGTAAGTCCGATTACCCAATGTAAGGCATCGTAAATGTGTGAATGTATGCAAATGTTTTATACATGACAGAATAATGATATACACCATTTCCACAAAATCTCAAAATAACCATGCAGTATTCTTTAATAAAATCACTTCCAGTCCTTAAAATTGAGTTATCAAACCATTTTGGATTTTCTAAAAAATTTCGGCATTACAATAGCTATTTTCTTCCTAAACCCAAAAATCCAATTTCCTACAGAAACCAATCCAAAACAGTATATATTACACGCTAACCAGTGTGGCATGTCTCCTAGGTAGTTTATATCTCAAATCAAGTCAAAAATGAACATAAACACAATTTTTATAAATTATTTCACGAAATTCTATATTTATTGAAAATATGTAAAATTCATAAATTAATTAATTTTTGAATCAAATAATCGAATCCCTACCTCAATCGAGCGTCTAACTGGCATTACAAAGTTATGGAGAAAGTTTGGTATTGTTTGGGTGTCATTTGGAAGAGCAGATGTCGTTTTCAAACCTTTGGTTCCTTGGTTTGAAAACTTAATTTTCAAACGGAGCTTCAAATCATGAAACGGACTTCACCACTGAATTCAGAGCACCCAAAAATACTAAGTTAGATATATAGTCTGACCGATTCAGGCTCGGGCCGAACCCGAGCCCACGGCACACAAAACGAGACAATCTAAGTCATTAAATTTAGATTTCCTTGCCCATCACCAAATATAGACAATATATATATATATATCAAAAATTTTTTTTTCACGAATACATTACAAATATGAGATTTATACGATCTAACGGTCAGATTGTAAAATTTAAATATAAAACTAATATAGCTCAAAATTGACAAAAATGGCAAAATTCCATCCTGACAATATTGAGTCAAGATATATATACCACGTTAAGGATCGTGACGAGACGAATCATACCCGACCATTTTCGTGGCGAAATGTCACTGGAATCGGCGCCGGCATCGAAAAATAGCTCGCAGATTCTATGCGTCACTGGCAACAAATGGGACATCGTCAGGCGGCATGGATGGCGGCGCAAGGATCGTCTGTCCTCCAGCTATCGACTGCGGGTGGTGGCAGCGCTCGACGACACCGGGAAATGTCTCATCGGAGGCTCGCCGTGAAATCGGCGTTTTGGCCGGAAAATCACAGGAGAGAGAGAGAGAGAGAAAGTGAGCTGAGGGGAGATGAGCAGGCCACGTGTCTACTCCTAAATGGACAATGAAATTTTTTTAAAAATTGCACATTAGTCCCTAGTTTTAATTTTTTGTTTCAAAATAGTCCTTCAATTTGGCAAATTAGTCCCTCTTTCAAAAGTTCTTTCAAATTAATCCAAAATTCGAATTTTAAATACTTGTTATTTTTATTATTATTTTTATCAAAAGACCAAAATACCCTTCCAAAATTTAAGGGGTTTTACATCTTAAGTCTCTCATGAAATCAAACTTGAGAGAGAATTTTTTATAAACTTGAGAGAATTTTTTTTCATTCAAAAAGAAAATACAAAAACAGTATCTATTTGTGCAAAGTTGGAATTGGGCAAAGTCTCACATCAAAAGTAGATGTTTCTCACCTATTTTAGACAAAACATTGAGTTACCATTATAATCCCAGGTTAGTGCTTCATTCTCTGGCTGTTATTCTTCTATTTAAGCGTGAGTCATATAAAAGTAATGAAAAAAATATTTCTTGCTTCATTCATACATTGCATTTGTGTTGGTCAGTGGATTAAATGTGGTATATTGTTCAAAATAGGAAATGGTAATGCATAAGCTTCATGTTCAATCTCAAGGTGTTCGTCTAAAAGAATGGCTTGTTGAGTCATATGATTATAATTACATGCAACTATGTCAAAACATGTGTAATAAGTTTTTGGGCACAACCTTCATGGAAAGGAAGGTACATGTTAAGATGAATGCCTATATTAAAGGAGGGAAAATTATTATTAAAGTGGATAATAATCAAACCATGATGAAGATGTTTGATCTTAACATTAATAACAATGACCACATTGATCTTTATGTAGATATTGAAGTGATAATGTTTTTACCTCCTCAGTCAGATAATATAGTCGTAATATCAAGTAGTGATGAGGAAGAATTATTTGATGTTCAAGTGGATGATGAGAAAAGTGAGAGACTTATTGTTCAGTCAAAAGGGGTAGTTTGTATTGAGGTAGCTGGCAAGTAAGATTTATATGAGAAAATTAAGGCTGAACCAGTGACTGTTGCCAATGTTGATAAGACAAAGTACTCATCACCTACTGATGATGATGATCCTGCACAAGTAACTGATGCAGTTACTACATCTAAGGATAATTTATCTGGGAGTTATGAAGAAGATTTTGAAGCTGAAAATGATATTGAAGGTAACCCTAAGCTCAAGGATAGTGATGGTTCTAGTGATGGCATGATTGGCAAGACTACAAGACAAATAAGTGATGATGAATTTGTGGATCCTAATAGACATATGAAAAAAGCCCGCTATCTTGTCAGTGCAATTGGGAAGAAACAACTTGCGCTGCATCAAGTTTTCAAGGACTACATAGAATTAAATGGGGTTTTATTAGATTATGCTATAAAAAAAAAAAAAAAAAAAAAAAAGATTCAAATTTTATGAAGTGAAAAATTGTAAAGAAAGGGTTACTGCAAAGTGCAAGATAGAAGGCTACCCATTTAGAGTTCATGCATCCAGAGCTCCAGATGGCTCTTCATTTGTCATCAAGACTCTCAATGATAAACATACTTGCCAAGTTGTGAAGAAGAATAAAATAGCTACTTCTAATTGGATTGCTTCTAGGTTGGTGGAGGACTTCAAAACTATCCTGACTTAAATTGCACAGGGATGCAGACAATTCTTAGAAATAGATATGGTATTTCTGTTTCAAAAATAAAATTATACAGAGCAAGATACTTAGCCAAAGGTGACACCGTAGAAACACATGCAGCTGAATTTGTAATCCTCGGGTGTTATACTCATATAATATTGAAGAGCAACCCTGGTAGTTTCAAAAGTAAGTTGTTATATACTAAGATACCACCTTCCTTTGAGAAACTCTTTGTATATTTCAATGGGAGTTTTTTTGGGTTTGAAGCTGGTTGTAGGCCTTTCTTAGGTTTTGATGGATGCCATTTGAAAGGACCATATAGAAGGATTTTACTGGCTGCTATAGATTTGGATGCAAACCCTCAAATTTTTCCACTTGCATTTGGAATAGTGGAGACAGAAAATAAGGACAGTTGGAAATGGTTTCTAACTCAATTGAAGGGACCAATTTCAATTGTGTTAGAGACAAGAAGTTCGGTATCATTTAAGACCGGCGAAAGGTTATTGTTAATGTGTTGGTGTACTCCTGCATTTGCAATCTATGTTGTATTAATTTGTTCATTCTAACTACTTTATTTTTTTGGTCAATAAACAGGGTCTAGTTGATGCTGCCCCTACTGTCCTCGAAGGTGTGTTTCAAAGGTCATGTTGTCAGTATATTTGTATGAATTTTTTCAAGAAATTTGGTGATGGAAGATTGAGACCAATTTTTTGGGATGCTGCAAAGGCAGGGACTCAAGAAATATTCAAAAAAGCATTAACAAAAATAAAAGACAAGAATAAAGCTGCATATGACTATCTGGTAGTATTAGAACCAAAGTCATAGAGCTTCCATGCTATGGAGACCTCTGGTAAGGTAGAACATATCACTTCCAACTTTGTTGAATCTTTCAATTCCTAGGTGGATAAGCCTAGATATATGGCACCTGTAAAGCTGGTTGAGGAATTAAGGGGAAGGTTGATGGAGACTATTTGGATGAGAAAGGTCACTACAGAAAGGTGAAATCATCTACTAACACCTAAAGTACATTATAGAATTAGAAAGCTTGAGGAGAGGCTAGGTATGCAGCAGTTAGACAAACATAGGAGTTTCAGTTTGAAGTGGAAATGAATAACACAAAAGTGGGGGGTTAAACTTGATGAAAAAATATGTGACTGTGGATAATGGAGAATGAAGGGTATACCATTTGTTCATGCTTTGGCTTGTTTAAACACAATAAGAGATAAAAAAAAAGATGACTATACACACCCTTATTTTCATACTAGTACTTGGAGGAAGTGTTATTCAGGTGTGATTCATCCAATAGCTTCTAATTACTTATGGCCACAATTCCCTAAGAATGCAATATTGAAGCCACCATAAGTTAAAAGACAGCCAGGGCGACCTACGAAAAGTAGGCAAAAAGATCCAGTTGAGAAAGAACTGGCACCAAGGAGACTTATGAGAGGTAATGTTACATGTTCTAAATGTGAAGGGATAGGCCATAATGTCAGAAGCTACACTAATGAACTGGCCCCGAAGAAGCCTAATGGCAGACCAGGAAGGCCAAGGAAGACTGCAATAGCATCTAAGGACAACAATTCAAAAACCATATTCATCTTTAAAAGACATTAGTCTATACTTTTAGAATTTAGTTTACATATTCTATTAATCCAAACAAATGGCAATAATTCTTAATTTTGTACTTTGGAATTTTGGTACCTTCCTTGTAATGTCTATATTTCATTTGTTGCATGTTCCTAATCGATATGATAAGTCTTTTATTGAGTAAAGAAATAAAGCATGCTTAATTAGACCGAATTATCTCATTAACTCATGTACATAGAGGGATCTAATGTTGCAAATGTAGAAGTGGAAATGACAAAAAATGGAGATGTCGTACCGAACACTAATGATCACATGTTCTATGATGCTTACAATGAACAATTCCACTCCCAAGTTACACAGGATGCTTAACAAGACGTATATGTCTATATACCATTTTGTTGCTTGGTTATATATATGACCTGCACTTTAGATGTTGTTACACTACTACATTTTCATCGCCAAGCTTTTCATTTTGATATAGATTATCATAGCCATTGACATATATGGGCACAATGGTCTTTTTGAGCTATAATTTCATAGATACATCCATACCGTAATGATCTTTGAATTTCCTGCAATATATTGATCTGTGTATACTGTCATTTTTTCTTTCATTGATTCTCATAACCAATTCATATAAATAAGTCATAATAGGTGCTTGAAGCCAAAAAAAAAATGATAATAGGTGTCAAAAACCCATGTTTACAAAGACATAAGAGCCAAAACAACGGATATGCTCACTTGAGAAGCTAGTTACAGCCATCACCTACAGATTTTTTTCATAAACATTTTGTCTAATATCAATTGTAGACATAATTTTCTCATAAGTATTTTATCAAATACTTTGTTGCTATCTAGAACTAAACAAGAAAACAACTATCACCTACAGGTTTTATACACACCAATATCAATCAAAAGAAAAACAAAGATGAAATACTCCTACAATTTAAATCAAAACAAACCCAGATTTTTGCCCCAAAAAAAATTGAAAAAATAAAAACTTAAACGCGTAAAATTTCTTAGAACCAGAACTCAACTAATTTTTCCACCATTTTTACACAACCCAAGTTTTCATGAAAGAGTAAGAACCAAACAATCACTAACATGGAATTGACTGATCTCTGTCAAAATTTGGAGAAACAATGTTAGGTTTTTTAGTCTAATTTCGCCTCTTTCCAAGTTTTTTCACAACCCACGCATTTGCACTACAGAACTGACAAAAATTAAGCCTTCAGCCATGATTTCCACTGGGTTTTTGGAATACCCATCACGAGTTACTGAACCTCATCATTAACCTTCTTCTTTTTTCTTTTTTTTTTTTGTCCGACATCTCTTGCCTTTTTCCTAGACACGATTTTTCTCCTTTTTAATAAAAAACAATAAGTGGACTCTTAAAAAGAAAAAAAAAATAATTAAAAAGTATAATAGATAACATTAGTCCAACAAGTTGTTCGGAGCTAAAAGATAAAGGCTAACATGTTGTATTTTTTTTAATTATTTAATAAGGGTATTACCGTTTTTGCAAAATAATTAAACTTCGGGATATTTTAGTTTGGGAGATTCTATTGTAAGAGTATTGATTTTACCCTTACACAGGAGTATTTTCAGACCCTTGGATTGAAATAAATTTTCATCCAAAAAGTAAGTCAATGGATAATTAGATACAACACAAAATATGTAATAAAAGTTCATTCTTATCTTTTTTTAGCGTCCGTTCACACTTTGTTCTCTTTCTCCTTCCTACAACTTTCTCTCTCCGTCTACTTGTTTTGTGTACCCAAAAAGCAAAAGTCAAAATCACCCAAAATAGAACAAAATAAAAAAATATAATTACCCATGGAATTAGATCAATTACAATAGCTAATGAGTAAAGAAATAAAAGTAGGTACTTGAGACCCGAGGGTTTGATATGGTGAGAGTCCTAGAACAAGGGGAGAAAAATATGAACATAATGACTACTGAGAAATCTCAAAGATTTTTCAAATTAATTAGTTCTATAACTAAATGGTCCAGATTTTTCTCTTTTAGTTTGGATTCGACTAATAATATTTGTTATTAAGTATTTTAGTAAATCATTTCTAGAACAATCCCATACTATAAATAAAATGGTCCTCTTCCGTTTTATGTATGCATTTCAATTCCAAGGAAAGCAGCAAAACTTGCTCAAGTTTTTAATTTTTTTTAAATTTTCTTTATTCAAAAATTTTCATTTCAATTTTCAATTTTATTTGAGATTTGAGTGAGCAAATTAGAACCATTTCTTTCTATTCTCTTTGTTTCTTGGTTCTACTATTCTAACAAATCTTTTTAAAAACCTAAATGAAAACTTATCATCTTCTTCGAAATATTTACCGAAGAAAAAATCAGAAATGGTCTCATAAGATTGGAAGCAGATATAATTTTTTTTCTTTTTCCTCGCTTTTCTTAGCTCTCCTCTTTTTCTATTCTCTTTGATTTACCGTTCCAGCAAATCTTTTGAAAGTCCAAAAGAAAACTTATCCTTTTGTTCTTCTTCTTCAATCAGAATAAAAATATTTAGCAAAAAGAGAGACAACCAGAAATGAGTAAGATTGAAAGACAGTGTTTTTGCAGATACAATCTTCTTCGTTTTTTGTTTTTTGCTTTTTTTTTGATCTAGAAGAAGATAATTCAATGCACTAAGGTGCATATAAAACTTATATGGAGATGTATCATTTAAACCATTAGATTTAATCTTTGCGTTGAAAAAATGCTCCTACTTTTAGGAGCAAAATGGTTGCTCCTATAATAGAATCTCCCATTTTAGTTTTATTAACTCATTTTATCCCTGATTTAGGATTTAGAAGTATTAAGCTCAAAACCCTCCTTCGCTCTCAAATGGAGCTCCATCTTTTCCTCCATTTTTAGTCTCGTCTCTTTCTTCTCCGTTTCTAGGCTTGTCTCCCTCTTCTTTTCACTTTTCTTCCATTTTTTCCTCTCTATTTTTGGAGATCTTCTTCTACCTTTCAATCTTAGGTGTCCAAAGGTATTACTCCATTTTTCTTTCTTCGATTTCAGTTATCTCTGTTGTGAGAGCATTCAATTTGGTGTTTTACATGATTCTTAAATTTTTGCCCGTAACAAAGTCATGGTATTTGTCGTTGGTTTATGTTAGTGTTTAGTTTTTGGGTTTTTCTTTCTCAATGTCTGCGAATTATTGAAATTCTCTTGTATGGTTTTTGTTTATATTGGATAATTTTAACTATAGAAATTTCGATTGCAAATGTGAATAAGATAAGCATACAATACCATGCTCCTAAAACAGACCATGTATTTGAGAAAATGTCCCAAAGAATATGCTATCTTGTTTTTAACTCTAAATTTTTATGGAGTTTCATCGATACTTGGCTTTTTTATTTTCAGTGTTTTAACACTTTTGGTTATTGGACTTTGTGTATAAAGATTGATAATAGTTGAATTTTGGAAGCACTCCATAGATGATGTTGACTTGAGCAATACTGAAGAAAAAATAACTATATGATTTTTCATATCTAGCTACAATGGTTTGATTGATTTTTTTTTTAAGATGAATCTCGACAGAGCGAGGAAAATTAAATTAAAAAAAATAAAAAGAAGATACACCAATTCAGAAAGGGCATAAACCTGACCTCTCAAGATAAAGAAACAGAAAGAGAAATAAAATCAGCGAAACTAATAATTAGGCTTCGCAATACAATCGTCGTAAATAAAAGATAAAATAAAATATAGAGCGGACCACCACTAAGTGGGACAAATAAAGAAAGGAGCATGAAAAGCTAAAGAATCAGCTACACAATTACCCTCGCAATAGATATGAGTGACCATAAAATCAATATTAGTAATATACCTCAACGCTCTACACCAAGCTGATCTTCAATGGAAAAGAACTTTAAGAGAATGGGCCAAAAGAAAATAAACAACATAGATTAAATCACTCTCTAACTAGAGTTGCTTCCATCCATATTTCTAAGTGAAATCAATCGCATGAATCGCCGATGCCAATTCTGCCTCAAAAGCATAACTAATTCCTAATGAAATAGAGAAATATCCGAGAACAAACCCTCTATGAGTTCGAAATACCCCTGAACACCTAGAAGGACCCAGTGAGTCATAAGTAGGACCGTCAGTGTTGACCTTAACCCAGGATAAAGGAGGAGATCTCTATATAACTTCAATAATGATTAGTACCTTTCGAGACCTACTTTGAGCCGAGACTCTCCTAAAGTTAAGAAATCAATCATAGAGTTAGACATAGATCTAGAAACTAGAGATTCAGCCTCTCTAATAAAATGTTATAAAAGAACAAATATTGAAGATATAGATAGCTTTTTTTCTTCAAAAATAGTCAAATTCTGAAGATGCCATATAATCCAAAAAATAGAGGCCAAACTAACTTTCTAGAAAGCTCAGAGTTGCAGGCTAAACGTGTAAAGTTGAGCTCTATCCCAAAGATCCCTCTAGAAAGACTGAAGTACGAAAAAAAGAAGACATGGCCAACCAAAGTTGCACAACAAAAGGGCAATCAACGAATAAATGTGACAAGTCCTCAACTGAGGAATGACATATACAAAAATAGGATAGAAGATGAAAGCCTTACTTCATCAAAAAAGAAGCAGTAGAAAGTTGATCATGAAAGAATCCTCCAAAGTAAAACTGACCTCGAAGGAAGAATAAAGGAAGACTAAATATGCTTTCCCCAAGAGTAAACGACTGGAAAATCAAAAAGAGAAACACAAGCATCAGAACAGGTGACCCTACCATGCAAAGAACCCATCCAGCACAAAGTATACAGATCATCTAAAATCACAACTGACTTAATAACATCAGCTATTCCCAAAAAACGATGTGTAAAAGCAGAAAGAATAGACTAACCTGAATCCATTAAAAAATCCCCAACTAAACTCTCCAAAGGAGGATACCAAACTCTCCAAGGGAGGATCAAGACATAAAGAAGAAGATATCAAATTAAACAGAGGGGAACCTAACCAATTTATCAGTCCAAAATTTGATTTTAGAATGTCTTCTAACCAACCAATGTGATTCTTCACGAAAATCTTGACACAAAGGGCAAAGCCTAGTCCAAATTAAGGATTTAATTTCATATCTAAAATCCCCATTGTTCTTAAAGAAACGTGCTTAGAGATATAAAAATAAATCAGAATCAATAGTCATCACTCTCCAGGCGAACTTTTTGAGAATGGCTTTATTGAGCAAGGATAAGTCATGAAGACCTAAACCACCCTCCTCTTTAGGCCGATAACATTTCTTCCACGAGACTTGGACCAGCTTTTTTTGGAGAATAGAACCCGACTAAGATGGTGGGTGAACTTCTTAGAAGGTTCTAGGTCATGCTTGTTCTAGATTTCTCTATGTAAATATTTTTTTTAGATATTAACACTTCATTTGAGAATATTCTAGACCCTTTGTAAGATCATGCCACTTGGCACGATCATAACCCTTGGTTGGTTTAAGTTTTGACTATATAAAGGACCTCTTGGGTTCATTTGTACACAAGTCTTATTTGTGAGAGTTGTACGTGTGGTGCCCAAGATTCTCACATGCATATTAAGCCAATAATAAATATGTTCTAACTGTATATTAGGTATTTAGAAGTCATTAATACTAGTTTTGTAGCAACATACTCATTCATTATGTTATGTGTATTTACATACATGTTATTACACTAATGACTGTTGAAGTGTCCCAATGCAGTGTAAAGGTTCAATACCCTCAGAAAGAGAGCTCGGTGTACTAAAAGAACAAAGAATATAATTATGAAATTAATACTATGTGCACATGTATTAATATCGTACTTGTTGATAACTTGGTCAAATAGTAGTTTCTCGATAAAATACAATTTTCACGTACTTCAAAGCCAAATTCACTGTGTGTTTAACACGTCAAATAGGCTTAATTCAATGTCTAGGACTTATTTATAGCATTTTATTTGTCGTCCCCAGCTAAGCACGAGGTGGCATTCAAGATACTAATTGGTATTTTGTTGCACTAAGCTAGCTTAGATTAAGCTTAATCGCGTAATGTCATTTTTGTGCATTCTAATAATTGAGTGCTAATACTATGTTTGCATTGTTAATTAGAGTCTAATTGACTTTATTTTTATGTTTAATGATTGGTTAAGGGGCTAGGTTCCACCAAATTACAATAAGATTGACCATATAGGATCATAAGTCAAAGTATGACTAGTTTTAACTTTCTAAGGTAGGATTCACCAACTTTGGCTACACTTGTATGTATAGGAGTGACCAGCAACGTGGTGACTATGCTAAGGATGTTTTAGAGCTTGACACATGGAAAGTAATGACCAAAATACCCAAAATACCCCTTAGAATTTAAGTTATGCCATTCTTAGTCATTAAGTATCACTTTTAGACCAAATCTGGTCATTTGCATTCCCTTTCTCTCCAGCCACGACCTGAGCCTCTCCAATACCTTTTTACACTTCTCTCAATTCCCTTAACCATCTCCAAGAGTTTCCAAATGGTAAAACTCATGTTGGACTTCTAGAAAGCAAGATAGATCAAAACTAGTCAAGGTAGTTCTACTAATTCTTCTTTCTAGGTCTTTCCCTATAATTTCAGTTCTCTACTTGTTCCCACTTAAATATTTGTTTCTCCAGGTCTTATTAAGTTCAAAAATCTATTTCTAAGCCTTGGAAATCAGTTTGGTGGAGATAGAAGGCAAGAAGCCTAGCAAAGACCCAAACTAGTCAAGGTAAGGTTTAAGTAGGATTTTGAATTCGTTATGAATTTCCCTTATTTCAGCTCTTAAACCTAAGCTATTATTTGATGAATGATGGTCCTAGGAACCCTTATATATTTCTTGAAACATAAAATTTAAGTAGAGGATTAGAGTTAGATCTAAAGCCCCAAAGTTTGCTATTTATGGAATTAAGTTTTTTTTTCATGTGTAGTAGATTAAGTTCTATATTTGTAATCTGATTTCTTAAACTTGGAGTGTATATTTTATTGATTCTATTATTTCTTACACTCATTTGGTGGCTGGTTGTGATGACACATAAGTGTAAAAATGATTTTAAATTTTGTTTAAACCAAAAAAAAAAAAAAAAAGAGTTCAAGTGTGCTTATGCCATTCCAAGTGATCCTCTTTGAAGTGTATATGTGGGAATTGAATTGTTAATTGTTATTTCAGGTTTAAAACCATAATTTTAATCATGTGGGAATATCCCTAAAATAGGGGAGGTACTGTCCAAATGTTTCTAAAATGAAATGGCCCCATTTAGGAGCAAATGGACTTGTTTTTACAAAATTATGTGCCATTTTGGATCATTTTGTGCTAATGAACTAGCATTCACATTTTAAATACTTTTCAACAGTTTTTCAATGCTAGTTATTGACTACTAAGTACCTTAAGTGATTTAAACACTCCTGAGTCATTTTAAGATTAAGTTTTCTAAATTGGTGAAAGTTTTGATTTCGGTATTGTTCAAATATCTTAATGCATTCTTTTTGTAAAATGTGTATATTGAATAATAGTAATTTATGACAGGTGATTAGCACACTAATCTCTAGAGGATATTGACTCTTTCCATTATCAATTCCTATTCAAGACACGAGGTAAGTAAAGACTTACAACTGCGTCACAAGAATTACATGGAAGATGTCATTATGTGAAATTTACTTATTCTTGAAAGTTATAAAATGGCATATGCATGGCACGTCTGGCACATCTTGCATGCAAATTGAGAATTTTATTACAGAATATTTAAAAGTAAGTACCGTTGTACTAATTTTATAAGATAAGTTTTAATGGCAATTGCTAGTCTATCGGAGCTGGGTAGGTAAGTCTGTTGATGCAGACTCTCCCGTTGAAGCGGGACTTGCGGATCTTATGATGTGTCTCATTGAAGCGGGACAATATTAGCGCGGTGTGGGATGCCCCTTTGATGAGGGAAGGAGTTTTCAAAAACCTCACACGATGGTCGCACCTTATTTTTACTTTTGGCCAGAGTTTCCGCCCAATGTTATCACGGCCTATCGACTTACGGGACTAACAATGCTCTAAGGGGCCCAATTATGAATAAGTTTTAAGGAAAATACATGAACTAAAATGTTTAAGAAAGAAAAGGGTACAATGGGAACTTTACGAGATTTTTAAGCATACATAAGCATGCATAGTTTTTACTTACTGAGCTTTAGCTCATTTTAGTCTTGTGATGCAGATGAGGAAGCACATTTTGGTGTTGAGTAGCTGGTTGCCTGGCTTGCCTTTTGTCGTCGTGATCATACAGATGTAGACGAACTTGACCTGTGGGCGACATTTTTTGTTTTGAGATATTTTGATGTAATGTAAATATTACAGTTGATGGCAAAATCGACTGGTGAAAACCTCTTTTGATTGTACATTTTGTAAAGAAACTTTTAACAAAAAATGTCATGCAGTTTCTTTTGTCCTAAAGTTCTAGAAAGTTTTAAAAAAAAACAATTGCCCACCTTTTTATCAAAACAAAAGGTAATGTTTAAGAAAGAATAATACTTCATAGTTTGACTGTATATGACAATATGGTTAAACTAGAGGGTGTTACAGTACACATTCTAAGAGTAATACAAAGCTTTCATTCACCTAAACTCTCTTATTCTTACCACTTTGTCTCACAGCTTACTCTAAGTCCCTTTCTTGAGTGTTGGTAAGCTGACTTTGAGCGATAGACTGTGCTAAGTGCCGCACGATTATCTAGTTTGAGATTAGGGTCGTGACAGCATGGTATCAGAGCTTTGGTTGCTCGTTATATCTTGGTGGTTCCATTGTTTATATGAAGACCTTGGCTGCAACTCCTAACCCCATCCAAGTTTGTGCTTCTGAATGTGGGTATGATGAAGGGAAGAAGGATGCTACCCGTAGTAAGTCGAGGGATGTGGTGACTAGCTTGGAAGCTAAAGTGTCCTGACTAGAGTCCAATTTGGGCACGTTGTGCGAGCATGTAGACAATCTAGATGGCAATTGCGACGGTTTAGAGACCAAGGATGCAGAGATCCATAGCGGCATCAAAGATTCACTTAATGGGCTAAAGGCCGACTTAAGGTGCAAGATTGAGTCCCTTCATTCGGAGATTACCAAGGTATAAGATCTCTTCCAAAGATAACTCACTAATGTTTTACTTAAAGTAGATAAGATGGGTGGTGATCTTACTTTGTGCAAGCGAGCAGTGGCTACAAGGGTCACCACTATAACAACCATTGAGGCAAGAAAGGTTAAGGAGCCTAAACCAAATACCTTCAATGGTACTCACAATGCTAGAGAAGTTGAGAACTTCCTATAGGGACTCGAGTAATACTTTGAGGCCACTGGTGTGATGGACGATGCCGGTAAAATTCGTAATATTGCCTTATATCTAACCGATACCGCCATACTATGGTGGAGGTAGAGACACGGGGAGATGCAATAAGGGGTGTGCACTATAGTCACCTTTGATGACTTCAAGAGGGAGTTAAAGAGACAATTCTTCCCCGAGAATGCCAAAGCAGAGGTGAAAGGCCGTCTTCGCCGCCTCAAACAATCTGGCAGTGTTAGAGACTACGTGAAAGAGTTTACCACACTCTTGCTCGAAGTCCCTGACATTTCAGATAAGGATTTCATGTTCTTGTTCATGGATAGTCTTCAGAAATGGGCTAAGTTAAAGCTCAAGCGTCGTGGTGTCCAGGACTTGGTCGATGCTATTGAGGTAGCTAAGAGCCTTGTTGATTACTCTACCAACAAGGATCCTTCTAAGGCCAAAAATAAGAAGGGTGGTGGAGCAAAGAGTGGGAGAGAGCAAACAAAAGGAGGAAAATGGAACAAAAAATGTTCCTCCTACAGGCACAAAGACAAGGGCAAGGAGAAGGAAGACTGTGACTTTTCCAAGCCAAGAGTCAAGTGTTTCCTTTATGATGGGTCACATTGAGCACATGAGTGTCCTAAGAAGAAAGCTCTCAATGCCTTAATAACCTTTGAGCCAAGCTAAGAAGGAGGTGATAAGGAAGACAGTGGTGCATGTGTTGATTCCTTGTAACTCCTTAACGTCTTGCAATCGGTCTCTAAGTCACAAGCTAAGGGCCTACTCTTTGTGGATGCAGTAATCAATAGAAAAGCTACTAAAGCTTCAGTTGACATGAGTGCATCCCATAACTTCGTCTCTATCGAGGAAGCTAGGCGATTGGGCTTAACGATATCCAATGGAAGAGGCTCCCTCAAGGCAGTGAACTCAGCAGCACGCCCTATCTATGGGATTGCTCATGGTTTTAAGGCTAGTCTAGGTGTATGGTCTAGCCAACTTAACTTATCAGTGGTACTAATGGATAATTTTATGGTGGTGCTTGGTTTGGAGTTCCTTGATATAGTGCGGGCATTCCCTATTCCTTTTGCCAATTCTATGTACATTATGGATGGTGAAAAGACTTGTTAGTACCAACGGAGTAGTCTACGAAAGTGGGAAACAAAGTACTCTCTGCACTTTAATTCAAGAAGGGCTTGAGTAAGGAGGAGGAGAGTTACTTGGCCATCCTAAAGGAGCACGATGATGAAGAGATGGAACCTCGAGGTAACCTACCCATGGAGGTGTAAGCTATCTTAGATGAATTCCACGATGTGATACCTAACGCTTTACTCAAGAAACTTCCACCTAGGAGGGAGGTGGATCATGAAATCAAGCTTGAGCCAAGCATAAGGCCACCCACGATGAGTCCCTATCAAATAGCCCCTCCAGAGTTAATGAAACTCTAGAAATAACTAAAAGAGTTACTTAATACGAGTTTCATCAAGCCCTTCAAAACTCCTTTTGGTGCCCCAGTGTTGTTCCAGAAAAAGAAAGATGGCTTACTAAGGATGTGCATTGATTACTAGGCGTTTAACAAAGTGACGGTAAAGAACAAGTACCCCATTCCGTTTATTATCGACTTGTTCGATTAACTTGGGAATGCTAGATACTTCTCAAAGCTTGATTTGAGCTTGGGATACTACCAAGTGCGCATAGCAGAGGGAAATGAGCCTAAGACCACGTGTATGATAAGGTATAGTGCTTATGAGTTCTTAGTCATACCATTTGGTCTTACCAATGCAGCTACTATCTTTTACACCCAAATTAATAAGTTATTTCATCCCTACCTCAATCGGTTTGTGGTAGTCTATCTTGATGATATAGTTATCTATAGTAAGACCATGGAAGAGCACCTAGAACATTTGAGGAAGGTGTTCAAGATCTTGAGAGAAAACCAATTATTCATCAAGAAGGAGAAATGCTCCTTCGCCCAAGAGGAAGTGATGTTCCTAGGGTATAAGATAAAGGATGAGAAACTTATGATGGATGAAACCAAGGTGCAAGCCATCCAAGAGTGGGAACTGTAAAAACCCGGAATTTTCGAGGGTAATTTGGACAATTTACCAATTTTCCGGATAAAATATTATGGGGACTAATTTGCAAAAGTTTTGTTCAGATGGACTAAATTGCAAATTTTGGGGGACCAGATTGATAGAGATTTGAAATTTTGGGGACTTATGTGCAATTTTTGAAAAATTGCACAGCCCAATAAAGGGGGGCCACGTGCACACCTTTTTCACCTCTCTCTCTCTCTTCT
>JXTB01000578.1:118844-194978 GCA_002914805.1 Parasponia andersonii | reverse complement strand
TAATGCTAGGAGTTTGTTGTTATAGTCTTCGGACTATTTGGATTTTTGTGTTAGCATTGAACCAAGACTACTGCTTTCCATTTTGTCTGTAAACTTATGCATGCCATTCTGGTATTGGACATCTGTTGTGAATGATGATGATGCGGGGTTTGGTTTCTTTTTAATTAATTTTATGTTTTTAAGTAATTGTTCAATTTATGTTTGGTGGTGTATACGAACTGTGGGAGTGGTTCACGGGATGGAATTCCGAATATTTTATTTAAATGGACTGTTTTTATAAAAACTAGAACTTTTGACACGTTTCAAATAAATTAAGGAATTTCCCACCTTGTGAAATTCCCCTTCTGCCACTAGCCCGGGTTTTGGGTCGTGACAGGAACCGCCTACTAAAGTGCCAGAATTGAGGTCTTTTCTCAGGTTTGTGAACTACTATAGATTGTTCATCAAGTCCTACTAAGCAAGAGTAGCGCCACTTACTAACCTGCTCAAGAAGAACAAGTCTTGGGAGTGGACACCTGGGTGTCAAGTCTCAATCAAAGACTTGAAGAAGGCGATGAGCAAAGAGCCAATTCTTAGTATGCCTGACCACTCTGAGGCATATGAGCTTCACACAGATACCCCTGACTTGGCTATTGGCGGAGTACTAATGCAAGTAGGGCATCAAATTGTTTATGAAAGTTGTAAGCTCAATGACACCAAGAGATGCTACAAGATGCAAGAAAAAAATATGACTGTTGTTATTTATTGCCTAAGGGTGTGGTGACACTACTTGTTGGGTATTCACTTCACAAACATGACCGACAATGTAACCACAAGCTACTTTCAAACTCAGAAAAAGTTGAGTCCTAAGCAAGCTCGGTGGCAAGACTTCTTGGCAGAATTCGATTACAAGCTTGAATATAAGTCCTGGAAGGCTAATGTGATGGCAGATGCCATAAGTAGAAAAGTAGAACTGACTACTTTAAATAGGCCTGATAGCACCTTGATAGAAAAAATCAAGGAAGGACTAGAACACGATGTTCTTATAAAGAGTCTGCTGCCCCTAGTGACGAAAGGAAAGACGAGACGTTTTTGACTGAGCAGTAGACTTCTCTATGCCAAAGGCAATCGACTCTATGTGTCTAAATAGGAGAACTTAAGCAAAAAGTTTATCAAAGAGTGCCATGATTTTTTGTGGACTGGTCACCTAGGTCAAAAATGCACTCTCACTTTTATCAAAGCTATCTGCCATTGGCCTCAACTAAGGGATGATATTGAGGCCTATGTACGAACTTGTCTTATGTGCCAATAAGACAAGGTGGAATAATAATCACTAGGTGGATCGCTAGAAATTCTCCCCATTCCTGAGAGGTCGTCAGAGAGTATTTTCATGGATTTTATCACTAGCCTGCCTAAGTCGGAGGGCTTTGGCAACATTATAGTGGTGGTAGATTATTTCATCAAGTATGCCACTTTTATACCTACTTCACCTGATTGTCCTGCCAATGAAACCGTGCGGCTCTTTATGAAGCGTATCGTGAAGCTTTGGGGAGTCCCGTTAAACATTATAAGTGATCATGATCCCTGATTCACTAGAAGGTTTTGCATAGAATTTTTCAAGTTAATAGGTTCAGACTTGAACTTTTCTCCTAGCTTTCACCTCCAAAGTGGTAGCCAGATGGAAAGGGTGAATGCCTTGCTAGAGCTATGCTTGAGGCCCTTTGTGAGTGCCAACCAAAAAGATTGGGCAAAATTATTTGATATAACCCAATTCTCTTTTAACCTTCAAAAGAGTGAGTCTATAGGCAAGAGTTCTTTCGAGATAGTCATAGGTCAACAACTTATGACTCCACATACCTTAGTAGTAAATTACGGTGAGAAGAGTCCTGCGGCATTCAACTTATCATACTAACATGGAATACAGAGAAAATCTTTAACTTAGCATGCTAAAACCCTACCATGG
This sequence comes from Parasponia andersonii, assembly GCA_002914805.1. Lineage (NCBI taxonomy): Eukaryota > Viridiplantae > Streptophyta > Magnoliopsida > Rosales > Cannabaceae > Trema > Trema andersonii. The sequence continues at coordinate 193,036 of JXTB01000578.1, read as the reverse complement.
AGATGAGAAAGATACTTTAAGAGGCGAGTCCAAAAAGGCTCCTACTGCGGTGATAACCTCTTTTGATAAAGAGGTGAAGTATATTTTGGCTGATCGCTTGATCCGCCGACGTGGTGTTCCTAATTATCGAGAATACCTAGTAAAATAGAAGAATTTGCCCAAGGCTGAAGCTAGCTGGGAGCATAAGGATGCCTTATGGTAATTAAAAAACCATATCTAGTGGTCCAAATTTGATGGCGCGACAAGGGACGTTGCGAACTTGAGTGGGGGAGAGTGTTACGCCCTGATCATTTGGCTCCCCAAAATCCAAATATTACTACTCATGGTTCTAAGGTCCTCTATATATACTGCTCATCCAAAAGGATAGAGGAATGCCCTAGAACATGGTGGACACTTCTAGAATGATCAAGAGAGGTCTTGGCCATGCTAGAAAACTCTAGATGGCACTACTAAGTCTTAGAAGGCTACAGACAAGGCTGGATGGTGCTAGATAAGTTGGAGAGTCCTAGAAGCTCCTAGAATTACTTAGAAGAGCCAAGATGGTGGGTGAACCTCCTAGAAGGATCTAGGCCATGCTTGTTCTAGATTTCTTTATATAAATATCTTTGTAGATATTACCACCTTATTTGAGAATATTCTAGACTCTTTGTAAGATCATACCACTTGGCACGATCATAACCCTTGGTTAGTTTAGGCATTGCCTATATAAAGGACCCCTTGGGTTCATTTGTACACAAGTCCCATTTGTAAGTGTTGTAAGTATTCTAAGAGTAATACAAAGCTTCCATTCACCTAAACTCTCTTATCCTTACCACTTTATCTTACAACTTATTCTAAATCCCTTTCTTGAGTGTTGATAGGCTGACTTAGTATAACAGACTATGTTAAGTGCCACATAATTGTCTAGTTTGAGGTTAGGGTCGTGACAAAAATCCTTGGTGTCTTTTGAATTTCCGTCTGCCAAATTCGATCAATCCTTATTCTACAAAATTACTAATCAATATATTGTTTTCATCTTAGTGCATGTGGATGACATTTTACTCATAGGTAGTGATTCTCATATGTTGTCTATGATTGTTTCTAACTTGCACAATTTGTTTACACTTAAGGATTTGGGGGAGCTTAATTACTTCTTGGGTATTCAAGTGCAATCTACCGAATGTATTCTTCATTTATCGCGAACTAAATACAGCAAGGATCTTTTCTGCAAAGCCAAAATGTAATCAACTAAGTCACAAAACACTCCTATGACTAGTGGATTTCGTCTCTCAACCTATGGGAGTGATCTAGTAGACAATCCTTAATTTTACACGTCAATTGTTAGTGCCCTACAATATATGACTATTATTAGACCTGAAATAGTGTTGTAAACAGAAGCACAATTACTCTAAATACTTATATTTAATATTAAAATAATATTAAATATAAACTATCAACTAGCTACTAAAATTAACGAAAGCAGAAAATACAAAATAATTACAAAAGCTAACAAGCCAAATTCTAACAATCTCCATCTTGGAGAGTTAGCAGGTCTCACCCAAATTTTTTCATTTCCCGTATCCTCTATCTATTACAGCAACGCCACTTTATGTGTCAAAAGGTGCAATCAAATTTATAGAATATTGATTAAGTCCAAATAATAATTGAACTTAATCCATATGATCACCTTGGTCATCATATCTACAGGATTCTCAGTAGTCTCAATTTTTTGAAGCAGTATATTTCTTTCATCAATAATCTCTCACACAAATTGATGTCGGACGTCAATATGCTTCTTACGTATATGGTATACTAGATTCTTCGCTAAGTAAATGGCACTCTGACTATCAGAAAAAATACAGACATACTCCTAAACAACTCCCAGCTCTTTCGATAATCCTTGTAACAAAATAACTTCCTTCATAACCTCTGTAACTGCCATGTAGTCTGCCTCTGTAGTAGACAAAGTAACTATAGACTGTAAAGTAGACGTCCAACTGATTGATGCTCTTGCAATGTGAATACATATCTAGTAGTTGAACGACATTTATCCAAATCACCAACGTAATCGGAATCAACATAACCAACCATACATTAAGTCTATAATCCCGCTCAAAAACCAAACGAACATCTATAGTCTTCAATAAGTACCGTAGAATCCATTTCACAGCTTCTCAATGCTCTTTCCCTTGATCATGCATATACATGCTCACAACTCCAACTGCATGTAAAATATCGGGTCTTGTATACACCATTGTATACATCAAGCTACCAACCATATTTTAATACGGGAACCTGTGACATGTACTCTTGCTCTACATCTGTACTCGGAGACAAAGAGGCACTAAGCTTGAAATAAGTAGCAAGTGGCATACTGACAGGTTTTAATTGTTTAGTCATACCAAAATGTTGTAATACTTTCTTCAGATATTGCTTCTGAGTCAAACTAGCCTTGTTTCTCCCTCTATCTCTACTAATCTCCATACCAAGAATCTTCTTCGCTTCACCAAGATCCTTCATCTCAAACTCATGATTCAACTGAGCCTTCAACTTCTCAATTTCTTCTTGATTTTTTGAAGCTATCAACATATCATCAACATACAAGAGTAGATAAATGAAAGACCCACCTAGGAGCCTACCAAAATACATGCAAATATCAAACTTACTTCTTGTATAGTTCTGACTCATCACAAACCGATCAAATCACTTGTACCACTATCTTGGAAATTGTTTCAGCCCATAAAGCGATCTTTTCAGTTTGCAAACCCAATTTTCTTTTCTAGCAACCTTGAATCCTTTTGGCTGAGACATATAGATTTCCTCTTCTAAATCACTATGTAAAAATGCAATATTCGTATCCAATTGAACTAGTTCAAGATCCAACTGTGCTACCAAGGCTAACAAAATTCTAATGGAGGACTGTTTAATAACTGGAAAAAATACCTTATTATAATCAATTCTCTCCAACTGAGCGAAGTCTTTTGCTACTAATCTTGCCTTGAAGTGAACCTTATTCTTATAGAGAAATCCTTCTTTCTTTATATATATCCATTTGCACCAAATTGCCTTCTTATGCTTCAGTTGAGCTAGCTCCCAAGTTTCATTCTTCTAAAGTGACTGCATTTCTTCCTCCATTGCTTTCTCCCACTATTCAGTTTCTGAACTTTTGACTGCATCTTTGTACATGGAATGAACAACATCATCTATAATGGGAAGTACATAGGCCACTATATCAACAAATCAAGCAGGTTTACGAATTTCATGTCTTAGCCTATTATGCACAATTGATTCTTATTGTTGTTGAGGCTCTTGGGTTAGAATATCTTCATCATCTTCACTGTGTTCCTCTACTAATGGAGTGTCACCACTATTTTCAACAACAATAGCTGAGACTACTGTTATTATTTTCTTAAACTCCACCTACTACCGACTAAGCTCCACCTACTGCAGAATACTAATCGTCTTCTTCTCTTGGTCTTCTGTTACCCTCTTTAACATGGCAGACTCATCAAAAGTAACATCTCTACTAAATAAAATCTTCCTCGAGCTTAGACTCCAAAGTCGAAATCCCTTTATACTTGAGCTAATACCCATAAATAAAGCTTTCTTGGCTCTCATATCGAACTTGGATTCTTTTACATGATAATAGGCACTGGAACCAAAGATATGAAAGAATCATAATCACTAGCAAGTTTTCCAAATCATGCCTCAAGAAGGATTTTGCCTCTAATTGCAATCGATGGTAAATGATTAACGAGATGACATGCATATGTAATTACCTCAGTACAAAAAACTTTGCCCAACCCAGCATTGGACAACATATATCGAACCTTCTCTAGTAAAGTCCGATTCATACGTTCTATAACCCTATTCTGCTATGGTGTTTTTTGGACTGTATAATGATGCATAATACCTTCAAACTGGCAAACTCTCAAAAATGGATCACTCTTATATTTTCCATTGTTGTCTGATCGAAAATGTTTGATCTTTCTGTCCGTCTGAGTATCAATCATCTTTTTCTATTTAAGGAAAACTTCAAGCATGTCATCCTTAGTCTTCATTACATACACCTAAACTCTTTTAGAAAAGTCATCGACAAAAGTAACAAAATAGTGTATACCCACCAAAGAAGTTGTCTTGGTAGGTCCCCACATATCTGAATAAACATAATCCAGAATACCCTCAGTATTGTGAATTGTTATACCGAACTTCACTCTTGTCTGTTTTCCTAGAACATAGTATTTATAAAAGCCCAACTTGCAGGTTTTCGCTCATTTAGTAAGCCTTGCTTCACTAAACTAAAGAAAGTTTTCTTCCCTGCATGTCCCAAATGCATATGCTATAGCCTGGTAATTTCTAAAACTTCATCATCCTCAGAAACTGCAGCAATTAATCTAATAACTATACTACCATTATAATAATATAAGTTATTTCTTCTTGTACCTTTCATTACCATGAAAGAGCCTGAAGTGACTTTCAAAATTCCATCTCGTATAGACATAGCAAAGCCTTTAGATTCTAAAACTCCAAAAGAGATGAGATTCTTCTTCAATTTCGGTACATACCGACTATCTGTTAGAACTCTAGTTGATCTAACATAATTCTTCAATCGAATTGAACCTACCCCAGCTATCTTACACAATTCATCATTACCCATATAAACAACTCTACCATTTAGCTCTTCAAAGTTGAAGAACCACTCCTTGTGAGGATACATATGATAAGTGCAATCCGAATCTAAAATCCATTCATCATGTTGTGACGTCAAAGATTGACTAACTAGAGCAAAATCTGACTCATCATCTTTGACTTCAGCTATATATACATCAGAAGTAGCCTTGCCCTTACCTTTATGCTGTAACTTCGAACAATCTTTCTTTCAATGCCCTTTTTCATGACAAAAAGTACATTCATCCTTATCAGGTTTTCCCTTCGAACGAGATCTATCCATTTTCTCTTGCTTACGGCTTTAACTACGTCCTCTTGCTGTAAACACTTCTACTAAAATATCCCTATTTTCTTTCTGATCTTTCTTTTAAATCTCATGATTGTATAATGCAGTACTCACTTCATCAAAGGATAATTTTTCCTTCTCATGAGATGATCTAAAATGCAAAACAATTACGAAAGCTAACAAGCCAAATTCTAATAAATAGTTTTTAGTGTAAATAAGGTTTGTTAGTTTATGCAAAGTCCTCTTCACACTAGGTTGCAGTCAAGAGAATTCTTAGATATCTAGCAGGTTCAATCGATTACGGACTACACTTCAGTAAGTCAACTTTTTTAGACTTTATTGGCTTTTGTAATGCAAATTGGGCTGCAGATCTTGATGACAGGCGATCCACCACTGGTTATTGCATATATTTGGGCTCAAATTTGATAGATTGCAGTAAGAGAAACAACACATTGTCTCTCATTCTTCAACTGAGGCAAAATATAGAAGTCTTGCTAGTATAGTGACAGAAATGACTTGGATTCAATCCTTGTTAGCTGAATCACGAGTACCTTTGTCTGGTATTCCAGTAGTATGGTGTGATGACCAAAAGTACAGTAACGCTAACTGCTAATCCTGTTTTACATGCTAGAACAAAACACATTGAGAGAAGGTTCTTTGCAGACAACTTCAACAATAAGTTTAATCGTTGAGCGGGGCTGTTAAGAGTCGTGTTGATGCTGACGATGGTGCTGACGAGGCTGATCATTGTTAAGCTATTTAGTTAGTTTGTTAACAGTTAGTTTGAAAGTTTGTTGGGCTTGACACTTGCCAAGAGTTCATTGGTCTTGTACATAATTAGTTAGTGTTCATATACTCTGTATTTAGGCTCTGTACAGTTTTATTCATTAATTCAAGGAAGTAATACAATTCAAAAAACTTTCAAACAGGTTTGAGTTTAGATCAAACAATCTTAAACGTGAAATTAACTATATTGCTGCAACTAAAAAGTAGTGTCATCATTGAATTACTTAACAAAAGAATTGGCAAACAAATTTCACTAAACACATTTATTACGAGTAAATCAACTCAGTTAAAGAAAAAAAAATCAAAATATCCTGCATAGAGAGAGGTGTCAGGTGTGTAACCAACAACCAAAATAGTATATGTTCAAATCATACACAAAATTTTATGCCAATATCTTGCCCATAGTTGATCATGATTTGCGGGTCGATTGCGTGATACTCCATGGCCGGCAGGTCGCCGCCATAACAACCGGAAGTAAAAGGTTCTCCTGTCGTTGCCGCTGTCGACCCTCCCGAAAACCGGGCCTTGTCTTCGTGTCCACCACTTCATCTTCTCTGGTGCTACACACCGCCGCTGCATGCCTTAGCCAAAATCCTCTCATCAGTTTCATCATATTCATCTTCTTTTTTCTCAACACCCCAATAGAAATACCATATAAGGTTTCCTTTCGGCAAAGATTATTGTCGTATTTGTGATCCGCACTAGATGATGAGTACTCTACGAGAGAGTCAAAATGCCGAGAAATGCTCCGAATCTCGTACGCATCAAGAAGTGACAAGTTATAATTTGCTCCTCTTGACTCCTGATCAAAAGGAATATTATGATCACTAGTTCCTCCTCCTTTGGCCACTTTCGCCGCGGCGGCTTCTAGCTTGTAACGCGATGGTCGAGGCGCTTGACGTCTCCTAGTTGTGATGTCGTACTCACGGGTCGGGTTTCCGTCGGATCCCAATCCGTGCTGGTACCACGCCCACGCCGCCGCCTTCACTACCGCGGACTCGTCGTCGGTGCTACCCCTTGTCTTTTTTTTCTCCATTGTGGAGTTGAGAGAAAAATGTGTAGATGGTATGTGATAGGAATTTATATGCTTAACCAAATTAATACATCAAATTGGTTGTTTTGGATGAATATGTGGGAAAATTTTGTTCCACGTAGTAATCCTATTCATTGATTTATTCCGTACAAATAATTTATGGTTTTATTTATCGATCACATGAGATAGAGGGTGTGTGTATACTACTTGTTTGGAAAGCTGGAATTAAATTGAGTCGACATTGAGGTGTTGTCAAGAATTGAATAAGATCGTTGAAGTTATATGGGCAATGTGTCCAAGGGAGAAGCTTATATTAATGTTGTTAGGTGGAACTTGCGGTGGTCCTAGGAGAGATTTTTCTTTTTTCTTTTTCGTTTTCTCTATGCCTAATAAATATATATATATATATAGTTGTCAATTCAATAGGTATTTTTTTTTGTATTTTTTTTTAGCCATTGGATCACCTTCTAATGGTGATCCAATGGATATAATAAAGTGCATGAAAAGACGTGCATCATTAATGCTCTTTCTTTCTCTTACTTTTTACAATAAAAAATTGTGCATGCTAAATTTTCATTTGCCAAATTGATACCTATACATAAGTAAAAAAAAAAAATACATACTAAATTGGTGCCGTATATATATATTTATATATATATATATAGTCTCCTTCCAAAATTAGACGACACGGAGCATATTTTTCCAATATAACCCATTTGATAAATGTGTTGTGTTGGTTGTATCATCTAACATGACCTATTCTACTAATATATTTATATTAAAATTATTTTTGTTGTGCGGTCTAAAATATATATATTGGTCGATATCGAAAAGGGAAAGTTACCAATCCGGTTTGACGCGTCAGGTCGCATGAGAATTTTCTTGATCAAAATGCGACCTCTTCCAAGAGAGTTAGGTGCGACCTCTTCCAAATGAGTTAAGTGCAACCAGTATGAAAAGGAAACTAGATCAAACTTCATCAAACGGGTAATCTACAAAGAAGGGGAAACAAAGTTTCTCCTTAAAGATCGACCAATCATTCTATTTAAATTATTACCCAATTATATTGTTACTTAAATTGTATTTTCTAATTACACACTTATCCATTTTCACAATTGGGAAACATTGAGCAACCCTCACCTATATAAGAGGAGTTCAATGCTTTTGTGAGGGACTTTTGGTTTTTTCTCTTTTGAACTTTTACTTTTACTTCTTCTTTCTGAATTACACTCTGTAATCTCTAAGAATCTGACCTTAAGGCTTAATAAAACTCCTCTAACTTCTCCAGAAAATATTGAAAGACAGTGGATGTAAGCTCATCTTTTTTGGAGCTGAACCACTATAAAATTCTTGCCTCTTTTACTTGCTTTGATTGATCAACCATTTTTACACACAAGCTACATCTTGTAATTTCGTAAATTTATTGTTAACAAAACCTCCGTCAGCAATTGGTGCTAGAAGGAGACCATTCCAGCAAAAAAGTGTATCAATTTCGCTTCTTTAAATAATGGCAAATACCAGAAACCCGGGAACTAGCCAAAACAAATCCCAAAGCACAGCTGCTGCACAGGTAGATCTTGCTCAGGATCAGCCTACCGTGACCGCACCAGAAAATATTGTCCGTAGATAGGATCGTATGGAGGAGGTACTCGTGAACCTACAACAAATCACTAGTCAGATTAATGACTCTTTATGATGACTTGCTAAGGGACAGATGGTAACTCCACCACAATACGAACATCCTAGAGAACGTCCTGCTCAGCTACCTGAGAGAGGAATTCATATCCTAGAGACAGGGAATCGTGACCATCATAAAGCCCAGCAGGAGCATCATGGAGATCGCACCTCTAAGGGAAAGGCAAGGTCCCAGACTTGCCTCTAGAATCCGGTATCGAAAGTTCGAGCACTGATCGTGATCATGGACAACTTTCTCGGAGAGCAACTGTCAATCGTGATTGTCTAAACAACGAGTAAAAATGTCAATCGAGGAGCATCTTTGAAAGGATTAGTAGGGAGTCTCGACAGAATCCTACAGACCTAAGACAACATCTAGAATAGCGACGTAGTCAGGAATGATCCACATCGTATCATAACGACCGAAGTCGATCTCGTCGCACTATTTCATTGGAAACCCTACAAAGGTCGCAACAGAGCCTACTAGACCAATCTGCCTTAAATCATGATAACAACCAAAGACCACCCCTACTACCAGTAAAAGGTAAGGTTCTCCCTCTGAACGTCGATTTTCATAATTTGAGGATTGCATTAGATGTACTTGTTGGTCGGGATGATGAGCTCGCTGATGGGTATCGTCAATCGTCATTTAGCGAAGAGGTTTAAGCTATTGCTTTACCTACTGGATTCAAACTTCCCACCATAATACTTTTGATGCAAAAAATGATCCGCAGGACCATATGGATCACTTCAATGACTTGATCGAACTTCATCGTGTCGATGATGTTGCAGGTTGCAGATGTTTTGCTGTAACTCTCACAGGAGCAGCGAAGAAGTGGATCCGAGGACTCAAGTCTGGTTCAATCTCGTCCTAGCAACAACTTCAGACTGCATTCTTGAGGCAATTCTAGGCTACAAAGAATTTTACTATTCCACTGGTCAGTTTCTCTGCTATTCGGTAAGGTCCAAAGGAAACTCTACGATCTTACCTTAATCGCTTTACCTTAGAGTTGGCCAAGGTTAACAACCCACCTAAAGGAGGAATTTTAACTCTAACGATGGCTGGGGTGCGACCAGAGACTAAACTCTGGGAAGAGTTGCTTGAGCGAGAATGCAGAACTTTTGAAGACTTCTATCGAAGAGTTGGTCGACATCTGAGGGTGGAATCTTGGTGCGAGAATCTTTATAAGATAACAAAGGGAGGAAAAGATTATGCTAAAGATGCAACCACGACCAATAACAATAATAACAAGAAGTCGAACAAAAGAAGTAATGAACAATTGACTGAGAAGCAGCCTAAATAGAAAAAGCAGGAGATTCCAAAAGCTCCCATGAGGTTCAACAACTATACTGAATTGAACGCACCCATAGATCATATCTATACGGTCACAAACCAGCAGGAGTGATATCGTCAACCAGAACCGATAAAAGGGATAAGGCGAGATGTGATCCCAACAAGTTCTGTCAGTATCACAATGACATTGGACACGATACCAATAACTATTTTGTATTAAAAGATGAAATCGAAAGATTAATTAAAGAAGGGCGGTTGCGGCAGTACACCAAACAGAATAATGAAAGGCGAAAAGAAAACCGACAGCGACCTCCAGAAATTCAACACGAGGTGCGAACTATTTTCGAAGGACCACACGTTGGTGGAGATTCAAAGAGAGTGCAAGATAGGTATGTACGAGAAGCACGACAGCAACTGTTGACCAATGTCATGCATCTTGAGCAATGACCATGAAAGCTTGAACGGGTATCGGATATGGATATTACCTTCACAGAGCAGGATGCAAGAGAGGTCCATTACCCGTACAATGATGCATTGATCATAAAGATCAATTATGGAAGCACATAGCTATGGTGAGTATTGGTCGATATTAGAAGTGCCATCAACATCCTGTACTATGACGCCTTCAAGAAGATGGGGTTGAGTAAAAGCGACCTAAAGCCCGCTATCACTCCACTTTACGGATTCATTAGTAACAGCATAATACTTAGGGGAATGATTGAGTTAATGATCAACGTTGGAACTTATCCTAAGGTTTCAACGGTAATGACCCAATTCTTAGTTGTGGATTGTCCCTCTGTATTTAATGCTGTACTAGGAAGACCAACACTGAGGGAACTTCGAGCAGTTACTTCAATCTACCACCTCGCTATGAAGTTCCCGACTCAACATGGAGTAGGCGAAGTGCGAGGCAACAAATATGATGTGAGGACTTGTTATAATAATTTAATAAAACTCGTAGCAAAAGATATGACACCTCACACAATGATGGTCCAGCTACAAGGTGAAACGTCTAGTAAAGTATCGAGAAAAGCATCAGGCGAAACGTCAATCGATGACCTTGACCCTCAAGAAATCGATGGAGAGGTCAAGACTGGACCTATAGAAGACTTAGAAGATTTGTCGATTGATAGGTCTTCGAAGGTTCTAAAAATTGGAGCGAAGCTTCAAGAACCCGTACAAACTTCATTGGTTGCTATCCTGAAATCAAACTTGGATATCTTCGTATGGCAACATTCGGATATAGTGGGAATTAATCCGAATATCATATATCATCGCCTTAATATAGATACAACGAAGAAGCCTGTACGGCAAAAAAAGAAAAGCCATGAATCTAAAACGCTACGTCGCATTGAAAGAAGAGGTAGAGAAACTGCTCGAAATTGGATTCATCAGGGAATCCTTCTACCCAAACTAGCTTACAAACCCAGTTTTAGTAAAGAAACCCAATGGCAAGTGGAGAACTTGTATCGATTTTACCGGCCTCAACAAAGCATGCCCAAAGGATAGTTTTCACCTTCTGAGAATCGACCAACTTGTAGATGCGATGTCGGGGCATCAACTCTTAAGGTTTATGGACGCATATTCTGTATACAATCAAATCCCCATGTACGAGCTAGATGAGGAGCATACCTTGTTCATCACTGATCGAGGATTATATTGTTATAAGAAGATGCCCTTTGGACTCATCAACGCAGGAGCGACTTATTAGCATCTTGTCAATATGATGTTTGCAAAACAAATTGGCAAAACAATGGAAGTATATGTTGATGACATATTGGTAAAGTCAAAGAAAGCTGAAGATCACGTCAAGCATCTTGATGAAATATCCAAAATCCTACGAAAATACCAGATGAGGCTAAACACCCAGAAGTGCGCATTCAGAGTAGGATCTGGAAAATTCCTGGGGTTCATGGTCAACTAGCAAGGAATCGAGGCTAATCCTCATAAGATAAAAGTACTAATTGATATGCAATCTCCTCACAAACCCAAAGATGTGCAGAGCCTGGCGGGAAAAGTGGTTGCATTGAGTCGATTTGTATCCAGGTCAACTGATAAATGCCAACCATTCTTTGAAGTATTAAAAGGTTCGAAGAGATTCGAGTAGACTGAAAAATGCGAGCAAGCATTTCAAGAATTAAAAGCACACTTAGGTTTTCCTCCACTCTTATCGAAGCCAAACCCAAGGGAAGAGTTATACTTGAATCTCGTTATTTCCAAATATACGGCAAGTGCTGCGTTAAATCGAGAAGAAGAAAAGATATACTGACCGGTATATTATATAAGTAAAAGGTTGCTTGATGCCGAAACGAGATATCCAAAGATGGAGAAGTTGGCATTAGCACTCATCATCGCATCCAGAAAGTTTCAACCTTATTTTCATGAGCACTCCATCAAAGTTTTCACAAATTTTCCATTAAAGCAAGTTCTGCAAAAACCTGAGGCTTCAGGATGACTACTTAAATGGGTCGTTGAGTTGAATCAGTTTGACATCAGTTTTCAACCTCACACTGTAATTAAAGGTCAAGCTCTTGCAGATTTTATTGTACAGTTTACATATGATGTCAATCTTCCCACAGAAGTGATCGAAAAACCTGCTATAGATTTATCAAGATTGTGAAAACTTTACGTCGATGGATCATCAAACGAGAATGGAGCCGGTACGGGCTTGGTACTAATCAGTCCTAAAGGGCATAATATTCATTGTGCACTTCGCTTCAAATTTTCAGCGTCGAATAATGAGGCAGAATATGAAGTACTGATAGCTTGGGCTAAAGCCACACAAAAAATGAAGGCTGAAATGATTGAGGTATACAGTGATTCTCAACTGGTCGTTTATCAAGTGATCGGCGATTATCAAGCAAGAGGAGAAATAATGATGGCCTACTTACAAGAGGTACAAAGACTGTTCTCGACATTTACTACTTATAACATTCAACTTCTTCCTCGCATTAAGAATACTTGGGTAGGTGCTCTAGCTAAGCTCGCCTCAACAAAAGATGCCAAATTATTAAAGTTGGTTCCTGTCGAATTTCTTGTGAAACCAAGTATCGAAGTAGAGCCCCAAGTAACCATGTCGGTTGAACAAAAACTATCATGGATGGATCCTATAATGAAGTATCTACAAAATGGCAATCTCCCAGGAAGCAAAGACGATGCAAAGCGACTTCGAATGAAGGCAACTCGCTATATCATCTATGATGGGAAGCTTTATCGAAGAAGTTTTAGTTCATCGTTATTATTATGTGCTGATAAAGAAAAAGCACACTACGTTATAAGGGAAATTCACGAAGAAATATACAGAAACCAATCAGGGGGGCAGGCACTTGAAAAAGGTTCTCAGACAAGGGTGTTTTTGGCCGACTATAAAGAAGGATACAATGAAATTTGCTAGGAGATATGATAAATGTCAACGATTTGCGACTGTTCCTAGAATGCCACATGGTCCTCTAACTCTAATGTCTAGTCCATGGCCATTTGCAGTATAGGGAATTGATATTATCGGAATACTTACATTGGCACGAGGTGGATTAAAGTATACAGTAGTCACAGTCGATTATTTTATCAAGTGGATAGAAGCTGAAGCCTTGAGTACCATTTCCCTAAAGAAGATGATAGATTTTGTTTACAAATCTATAATCTACTGTTATGGTATACCACATACTATAATTTCTGATAATGGAAAACAATTTGACTACGATGAGTTCTGTAACTTTTGCGACAACTTAGACATCAAGAAGAGTTTCTCCGCTGTTGTTCATCCATAAGCCAATGGACAAGTCGCGGCCATAAACAAGATACTTAAACAGAACCTAATGACAAAGTTGGAAGAGCATGAAGGAGCTTGACTAGATATGCTCCCTGAAGTATTATGGGTTTATTGCACCACTCAACGAACCACTACTGGAGAGAATCCATTCTCTTTAGCTTATGGATACGAAGCAATGGTACCAGTAAAAATTGGTGTGAGCTCTCTACGACGATCTACTTATAAGCAAGAATAGAATGACTCACTAATGAGGATTGAGCTCGATCTTTTGGAAGAAAGGCACGTGCAGTCTCAGCTTTGGATCACATCATATCAATAGCGCACCGCTTGATATTATAACTCTAAAGTCAGAAGTAGAGGATTTGAAGTTGGTGATCTTGTTCTTCGACAAATTCTATCTAATAATAAAGAGCACGGTGCTGGGGTATTTGGGCCCTCTTGGGCAAGACTATATGTTATTGATGCCGTCATTCGACCTAGGATAGATAAGTTAGCTCGCACTGGTAGACAAAAGATCGAGTATGCTTGGAATGCAGAACAATTTCATCTCTATTATCAATAAATCTTCATGTATATCTTCATGTATTTTCAACGACCTGGGGGCATCTAGTATTTGTCATTCATCGCATTCATCAATAAAGATGTCTTTTCTTCAATTATTTAATTTTATTTGATTCATATTTTATAGTTTTATGGCAATCTTCGAATACCATAAAACTCGAGAGGCAGTGGGATCAGAATTTTATCTCCTACTTGCTTCCTATGGAACTATGCAAACGTCTATTTAGAGGGGTTAGAATTTTAGATCACCAAATTTCTAAAAATTTCTTAAAATCTTAGGATTTTTTCCTCGCTTCATGCCATAGCATGTCATATTATGTAATTTCCCTCCTCGAACAGCAAAGTAACTAAGCAAAACATTCATTGTTTGATGTGATATATTGTTATATTACATTTTGCTGTGGAACTTTTGAAAAATAATATTGAGTTCGCATCACTCATACTTGCTGTTTTCTTAAGCGACCTAACCTATTCTAATACTTAAAACCCGTTTTAAGTTAGTTGGATTCGAATCGTAATAGCATACCAATCAGTAACCTAGTGATTGACTACTTAGTTAAGTTATGCATTTTTTATATTACAATGTAGTGTTTTAATTGTTTTGTAGGAATAAATATTCGACAAGAAAAATTCCATTCATTTAAGCTCGTACCTTTATGCAAGCAAAGTATTACAAAGCAAAAAGGACCAGTTTGCATTGTTCTGAAACTTTGTAATAAACAAAAAATAATAATACATAATGATTATGCAGATATGCTCGCTCCACCATTTTTAGTTGTAGCTTCAGTTTCCTTCCAGTTTTGGACAAGCTCGACCATATCTTTACCAAGGATTGAAAAGTCAAAATCTGGATACTCGTAAAAGATATTGTATATTATGGTCGACGAGGTGATGTCACTAGCCTTTTCTTCGAGCTCCTTGCCTTCAGTGGTCCTAAACTCTTCTATAGCCTTGCGAGCTACCTCTGCTATCACCTCCTTCAGAACATCCGGATGCTCGGAGATAGTCTTTTCAAGTTCTTCAATTTTGTCCTTAAGCTTTTCCTTTTCAAGCTTTTCCTTGGCTAGACCCTCGCGCAGCTGTCGATTCTCTAACTCGAAGGATTTTCTCTCTTCTTCGTGAGTCTTCTCCGAGTCCTCGAATGATTGGGTTATTTTTTCGACTTTTTCGGCCTTCTCCATGCATTCAAGGACCGGGTCATACATCAAAACAGCAGTCGCAGCAGTCTAAAAATATAACACACATCAGTACAAGAAAAGTGCCGAAGAGTGAAGATAGAAGATACTTATATTTGCCAACATTCTCATCGTAGCACTGAAAGCGACGTTGGCTAGTCATTGCTTCATCCTCTCCCAACCTTCTTCAAAAGTGAAGCGGTCGATAAAGGCCGCACTCAAACCAGCCTTTTCTGGCAGTTGGTGAAGGAGTGTGAAAAACTCCTCGTCCTTGTCGGCCTGGCTTGGTCCCTCAGAAAATGTGGTTGTCTCCTTGGATGGCTCATACTGGCTCACAGTTTTTGAAGGCTGAGGAGGAGGCAAGCTTGTTAGGTTATCCTCGAAGGCGACCTTTCGCTTCTTTGAAGTGTCGACCTTTTCTTTCCCTTTTGTCAAGGTAGGAGGTGTGTTGTATGGTGTCTTAGACTTTGCCATCGACCCCAGTATTGAAGGTGGTGCTCGTAGTCCGCTGCCAATCGTCAATTCTGTACAGATATAATTAGTTAGCATACGAGGTATATAATGCGACAAAAAGGAGGAATAATAAAAAAAAATACCTTCTTGCTGCTGAGAAATTGATGGCGATGGAGCTTTTGAAGATGATGGCTTTGGGATAGTAGGAGTGGTTTTCGTTTCTTGGATTTAGAAGATGAGGCACCCGCTTCCTTCTGTTTCCTCTACTTCTTCTTCAAGCTCGAAGGTTTGGTCAGATGGTTGGCAGAATCTGGAAGAGTGGCTCCCTTTGGAAATAGCCCGCAAGCAATTAGGTTTTTGGTCGTCCCAAGCCTCTTCCAATCAAATTCTTCGATCGGAATATTGTTTATTTTATACACCCTTGTGAGCTGCTCTTTGGAGAGTCCTGGAAATTCCCTATTATCTGCGATGATATACGAATGCGATCAGATTGGTATATTTATATAGAGAAAGCTATAAGATGAAAAGTTATCTACCAGGGTTTTGAAAGAAACCGTTATCCGAGTAGTGAAAGTGGAAAAATGAATTTTTCCATTTTCCCATATTGTTGTAGACTCCGTGGATAGTTTTTATTGCTTGATTCGACCACTTGCTCATATAGAAGAAGCCGAAATCTGATGGATTCAATCTCACTTGATAGAACTAAGCAAACTCTTCAGGAGTAGGGGATTCTAAACCTAATTTATGGTATAATATGTACAGATCTATCATATATCTATATGTGTTTAGGGTTAATTGAAAAGGGATAACTCCATAATAGTCAACGATCGATTTTATATATGGATGAAGTGGGAGGTGGACACCACATCTGAGAACTGCTTCTGAGAATGAGGCGATTCCGCGAGGAGGTGTGTGTGGTCGATTGAACTCTGTAGGTAGGCGAAGAGGGACATCGATTTTGTAGTTGCATACGATCTTTCTGAGCTTGTTTGTTGTACAGCTCGTCTTTATATTGGTGCATGACCAATCTTCTTCTACATACTGATAACCCGATACAAAAGCAGAGGCATCCCTAATATGCCGAGGCTATTGGTCTTGAGGGAGGTCGGCTAAGCGAAGTCTACTTTGCCTAACCTCAGTTATTTCTACTTCAAGTTCTGGCTCAAGATAGTCTTCGAGGTTTATAGAGCTAATGCTTGTATTGGATAATTATCCTGAGAATGCATTCCTCTCCCTAAATTCCTCACTACTAGTCATCTGAAAGAAGAAATATGGAATGGGTTTAGTCCTATGCGAGCATTAGGTATCTTTGCTATATGCGAGCAATATGGGGCCACAAATCCTAGGATTGTACTGACAACAAGCTGTTCATCGAATTTTTTTTAATCAATCTATGGATTCATCTAAAATTATTCGAGCAACTCTTTGATAATTTGTCACTCGACTAATTTTGGTTTTCAAACATCAGGATTTCAGATCCTAAATTTCTTCTATGGGTTCGTCTATCAATCATCTAAAGAGTAATTTATTCGTTAAGAGATTCTAAGAAATACTCATTTTTTCAGTTCATGAGGATGGAGTTATGTTTAAGGTATTCAAGCTCTATGATTCATCTTGTATTTCTAGAAATAAGCTCTGTAGATAAGACTTTTTCTGGAAATCGGAAAACAACAATTCTTTAAAAGAGAGAGAGAATGTATGCTAACTTTTTTTCGGAGACTGAAAAACTGAGAATTTTGTCTGACAGATTTTGGTGATGAATTCGTCGGAGAAGATGATGAATTTGTGCGAGCTGAAGAGCGAGTAGAGGCACTGAGAAGGTTTCTATCTTATGGACGGTTCGGATTTCAGAAGAAATGAAAGAGGAAGAGGAGGCAATAGGGTTCGAGTTTTGAAAAGGAGGCGGATTGATTCTTGATATATATCTCAAGCATCATCAAATCACAACCGTAGATCATGGCATTTAATTTTCGGATCTAATGGCCGAAATTCATGCGGGAGTTAATTTTCCAAAAATTAAATGAGTATCTTTTCAAAATTTGAAACGTATCGATTTAAGATAATAGCTGGCATCATCGCTATCATCGTGTTTGCTCAAAGACGGAGAAGTCTCCTCGAGTTTTGCTATTCTCTTGAGAAAAGGTGACACGTGATTGCGTCTGTCAGTAAAAGGTACGCGTGGTTATGAAAAGATGGGATTTAAGGACTAGCGACTCTTCAAAGATCTCAAGATTATGTCATGATGTCGCATTTTTTAAGCTCGCACTTATCAGAGAAGGAAGCTCCATTTTGTCCTAAAGAACTAATGGAGCTGAGGGCTAATTGTTGTGCGGTCTAAAATATATATGTTAATCGATGCCAAAAAGGGAAAGTTAGCAACCCGATTTGACGCGTCAGGTCACATGAGAATTTTCTTGATCAAAGTGCGACCTCTTCCAAGAGAGTTAGGTGCGACCTCCTCCAAATGAGTTAAGTGCGACCTCCCCCAAATGAGTTAAGTGCGACCTCCCGCGAATGAGTTAAGTGTGACCAGTATGAAAAGAAAACTAGATCAAGTTTTATCAAACAAGTGATCTACAAAGAAGAGGAAACAAAGTTTCTCCTTAAAGATCGACTAATCGATCCATTTAAGTTATTACCCAGTTATCCTGTTACTCAAATTGTATTTTCTGATTACACACTTACTTGTTTTCATAATTAGGAAACATTGAGCAACCCTCGCCTATATAAGGGGAGTTCAATACTTCTGTGAGGCACTTTTGGTTTTTTCTCTTTTGAACTTTTACTTTTGCTTCTGCAGGTTCACGGTGGACCTAATGGAAGCACACCAGTTCAGAAAATGACAATACATATTGGCCGTACGTCGTATGTACGTACATGGTCACTTCTAGCTATTCCCGTACAAAATGCTATATCTCCCTCCTCGTCTTTTTCTTTTTTTTCCCTTTCTTTTTACTCTTTTTTTTTTGGGGGGTTTGCTTGGAGCCGTTGTCTTTTTTTTTTTTTTCCCAGAACGGCTCGCATTTGAACGTAAACTGGAATTGTATGTCTATAATAATATTGATCTATTATCCCACTACTAAAAACATTATTTTTGCTGCATTTTTTTGCAACATTTTTCCAAATGCCGCAAAAATATAAATATGGCATTTTAGAAACAATGCCGCAAAATTGCATTATTTTCATAGTGTCACTAAGTTAACTATAATTTTTAAAGAAAACAAAAATACTACTATTTTGTGATATTAAAGTTATTATAAAATTTACCATTGATTAAATTTCGCAGATTATTGTGTATGAATTATTTATTAAATAATTTATTTTTATATCTAAATTCAATTAGTTGTAGTTCGTGTAAAAGTTATTATAACTTTTTTTCTGACATCTTCATCCCCCAAAGAAAAAAAAAATAAAGCATAATAAAAATTTCAGCATCGAACTGAACTTTTTTTTTTTTTTTTTTTTAAGACTGGGTCAAACCGAGCTATTTTAGCTTAGCTTATATGATAACATGTCAGACTTAGACGTTGGGATTTTGTTGTACTTTCCTTTAACCAAACCCTTTTTCTTCTCCATTCTCACATAAACCCTCTTTCCTTTTCACTCTCGCAAGTCACGATGGCGCCTGATACCTCCATTTTCGATCGTAGCACCGGCTGAGATTTCAATTTTTGATCAGGAGGTTCAATTTCAGGCATAGCAAAATGAAAACAGGTGATTTTATCTTGGTCCCAAAATCTAGATGTATTTTCATCTTCAACTAGGTTTAAAGTGTTAACAATGGTGTTTTTTTTTTACTCTAGAGATTTTCTTTACCAAGTGGCACTTTTTTGACTCTTGAAATTTTCTTGAGCAAGAGGAGGAACTCTACTTACCAGTGCGTACTATTTGCCCCCTTTTTGAGCTTATATTTGCATTTTATCGTTAGAGCATTTCGTCGAACAGTTTCAAGTGTTCTATTTGCCTTTTGAGATTTATGATGTGATTCCACTTTGTTGTGCAATTACGGGGTTAACCGAGTTTAGGAATTAGGTCGACTGATGGTTCCTTAATTCTTCATTTCATTTAAGCTCTGATGAATCTGCGATCATTGCTTTTTTGTTATTGTTTTAGGACTTGTGTAGATGAGGACCACTCTGTTCATAATGAATCTTGATGATGATGTACTATCATATGGTATATGTTAGTGAACGAAGGCATATTATGAATGCTTATGGTTATTCATAGGAGAAATTTCAGTTTTCATATGCTTATGGGACTTGCATAAAATATTTTTGATCAATCCCATTTGTAAAACGTATCTTAGGACATTATTTTGAATTATTTACTCGTTTATGAATTTTGTTAACCCATTAATGCTAAAAGAACTCTATTTATTCCTGTGATGAGTACTGCGTAGATTTGGCTTTTGCATCATAGTCATGGATGGAGATTTTTTCAATTGCTAGCATCAAAAGATTGTATTTAGCAGCAATGAAAGGAATGTTCTTATTAATTTGTTATTTACTATTTTTTTTTCTTTCATATAGTTTGTCTTCAATATGATTGGTAATGATCAATCAAAGGCTTCTCCTAGTTTTTCAGATACACGGTTGGAAATGGCTTTCATGTGATAGCTGCGCACACAGATAGCCCATGCCTAAAATTGAAACCCAAATCGGCATCATCCAAGGGTGGTTATTTAATGGTCAATGTGCAGACCTATGGAGCTGGTTTATGGCATACTTGGTTTGATAGAGACTTAAATGTGGCAGGACTAACCAAGGACATAATTGAAACATATCAAATATGCAATCCGCAATTTAAGTATTCAGAAGAATTAAATCCAAAGAGATATTTGACCAGCCCATGTGTTGGAGTCCTCAACGATGGACATGATAATGTCAACTCGGATCTGATTCTCAGAGTGAACTATGTCTTAATTAATGTGGATACACAATGAAGGTTTGTTATTGCTTTAATTCTGCTTTATTTTATTTATTTATTTAAGGGAGAGATAAGGGCTTATGAGGGTCGGAAGCCCATACAGTCATTCATATATAGTTTTAAATATCAATTTCTTTAATTTGCGTTAGCATTCACTTGCCTCTGGATTCGATCCTAAAAGGACCATGTTACTCTCTCAACTATTTCACAGGTATGTTGTCAAAGATGTTTCTTTAATTACTTTAGCAATATTTATTACTGTTTAATCTACATGTTTTCTGTTAAATAAGAAGTATGGCCTGAGGATAAGCATCATGTTGTTCGTATTTATGATTACTCTGTTTTTCAATGCCATTTTTGCATTTGCTTTGAACTTTTTGACACAAATCTGTAAGTCGTAGAAGCCCCTAACTATTAAGATATCAATATTTTTAGTTGAAAATTGTATATTGATGCAGAGTTCTCGACTTTAAGTGTATAGAGAATCACTCTTTCTTTTCCGGGCAATATGATTTGACTTCTGTAGTTATTCAGGTGTGTGCTTATCAAGAGAAATCATTTCAGGGGATTGTCACTGAGCATTGTTAAGCTGTGTTCAAAACAGGTTGATAGTTTTTTCTTGGGATTGAATTTGTTCTTACAATGCATTTTCTTCTTATTGATATATGGATCATTTTTGTTCTTTTAATAATGGTGTATCTTACTTTTAGTAATAACTCTTTTATTTGCTTTAATTAGATTCTTTGTGGATTGGCTCTATTAAAAGATGCTGGAATAATTCACTGTGATCTGAAGGCAGAAAATATATTCTTGTGTACAAGGTGAGTACTTGTAATGATGCATAGTGGACCCTTCTTGAAGCAGATATTATCTAGTAAACTTGATTGCTGTGATTTTAAAACAACAGTGAAACTTGAACCTATTGATGGTATAATATGGACCCTTGATTTCAAAATTAGGAAGAGTTTTATTTCTCATTGGTAACACTTAAACAATTAGTGGTCATGCAAAGTGGATCATGTTAACTTTTTGGAACTTTTCTTACTGAACTTGGTTAGAAGTTGGTTACTAGGCCCTTGAGTATGTCTTGGTTTTGCATTTTTGCAAATAGGTTGTAGTTAGGGGATTCAAACTGTTTCTCTCGTTGTATCCTATCTAAGTACGAAAATATTGGTATCGATGGAATATCGGTACTCCGATTTTATGGAAATATCGGGAAAAATATTTGATATTGACAGAAATTTCCGAAAAAATCACAGAAATCAAGAATAATTGACTGACAGTACAGAATTTTTCAATGAAACTTTTAGAAATGCTAAGTCATTCAATTATCCACCAACTAAATTAGCTTTTTCATGCAACAGGGGAACGTTTCACATGCTTACACAAACCTCCAGTGGAGACCCCTCGAGTGGTAAGTGGATTCACTCATTAGACCTTCTAACTTAGATATATAAACTCAGGTCTTGGTTGATTGTACAATAAGATGAATCTATCTAAATATTTTTGTCAAATATTTTACGACTATATCAACCTCAGATTTCCAATTTTGCAAATGCTTGAATTTATTTGACAAAAGATTGATTATTGGTTTAAATTGGTCGACTATGTAATTTGTTTATGCTCTCTCTGTGGTTCACAAATTATGCTTCCATTTTTTTTTTTTTTTTGATGAACCTTGACAGAGTGAGGGAAATTAAATTAAAAAAGAAAGAAAAATAAGATACACCAATTCAGATGGGAGCATAAACCTGGGAGCATAAACCTGACCTCTCAAGATAAAGAAACAAAAAGGGAAATAAAATCAGTGAAACCGATAATTAAGCTTCGCAATACAATCGTCGTAAACAAAAAATGAAATAAAAGATGGAGCGGACCACCACCAAGTGGGACTAACAAAAGAATGAGCACGAGAAGTTAAAGAATCAGCTACACGATTGCCCTCGCGATAGATCAGCTCTACACTAAGCTGATCTCCAATGGAAAGGAACTTTAAGGGAACGGGCCAAAAAAGAAGAAACAATATAGACTAAATCACTCTCTAACCAGAGAAGCTTCCATCCATATTTCCAAACGAAATCAATCGTACGAATCGCCGCTGCTAACTCTGCCTCAAAAGCGTAACAAATTCCTAAAGAAATAAAGAAACTTTCTTGAATAAACCCTTTATGAGTCTGAAACACCTCTGAACATTCAGAAAAACCCGGTGAGCTATTTGTAGAACCATCAGTGTTGATCTTAACCCAGGGCAGAGGAGGAGGTCTCCATATAACTTCAACAATGATTGATGCCTTTCGAGACTTACTTTTGACCCAGAGCTCTTGTAAAATTAAGAGATCAGTCATAGAGTTAGATATAGAGCCAAAAATTAGAGACTCAGCCTCTCTAATAAAATGTCATAGAAGAACAAATGCTGAAGATATAGATGCTTTTTATCTTTAAAAATTTCCAAATTCCGAATATGCCATATTATCCAAAAAACAGAGACCAAACCAACTTTTCAAAAAGCTCAAAGTTGCATACTAAACGAGCAAAGTTGACTTATATCTCAAAGATTCCTCACAGAACCCTCTAGAAAGACTAGTGTACGAAATAAAGAGAACATTGGTGAACAAGGCTGCACAACAAAAAGGTAATCAACGAATAAATGTGATAAGTCCTCAACTCAACCAAAGAATGACAAAAACAACAATAAGATGGAAGATGGAGACCTAGCTTTAGACAAATTATGCTTCCATGATTCATCCTGAATTGTTGGGAACGAATATTTATGGGTAGTTATTCTATATCTTTCAGTTCTTTGCTTGTGCGATTGAGATAGCCATTCAGTATTCAGCAATACATTATTTGTACTTTGCTTTGCTCATCCATGCTTTGTTTTAACTTACTGAGATTAAAAGCAGGACTTGATTATGTGCTGGAATAGCTCACATAATGAACCTTTTTTTCTCATTTTATTTTATTTTTATTCCATTTTTTGTCCTCTCTCTCTCTCTCTCTCTCGTTATTTTTTCTTTAGTTGAGATTGGATTCTTATCTGTGTGATTATAATATGATATTATGATATTGCTTTTATTTTGCTACTGGCTATAATTAATTTGGCATCTAAATAGTCAAATTATACGATTTTTGTGACATGCTGTAGCGATTACTCAAAACCCATCAAATGCACTACTGCATTTTCATACACTCACTTTTATATTGAAATTTATTATGATTGTATAATGATTATTGTTAATCTTGTGTACCCATTAATGTTAAATTATTAAGTATGGAAGTTATTTGCTTGAGGGTTTGTTATATTTTTGTTTTGGGAATTGAAGGTTTTATCTTCAGCTTTATTCAGTGCTTTTAAGTTTTCTTTTTGTAGATACAATTTTGCTACCAGAAATTTCAATATGTTTTAATTTTTTTTATTTTCGAAACTTATAAATGTGATTCGACCATTAATATAGTTTGATTTTGTTTTGTTTTGTCTGAAATTACACTCAATAAATGGTTTAAAAGCAATCCCAAAGGATATTTTTTTGCTACCCTTTTCCTAAGGAGTCTTTTTCTTTCGTTGCAAGTGTAAGAAAACTATTACAGGTTAGATTTAAAGAAGGCAACCCTTGCAAGATTGATTGTCATGCACAGAACCGTGGTTGCCAAGTCTGGTGTCAAGAGAAGGAGGAATAAACAGAATAGAATCAGTAATGAAGGCTGGAATAGGCACGTGGGTCAGTGGTTTTAGAGTAGCAGCCAAATTTGATATTAATTTCTAGACTTTTTATTCATATGTTGGACCAACGGATTATATAGTCTTATCCCTAGGTTGAAGGGCATTTTGTCACTCTCTTAATTTTTGTTAACCGAAAAATGTAGAATCATTATTATTTTGAAAATATAATAGCAAGAAAATTTTGTTTGGCATATTGTTTGTTTCAGATGACAGTGTTTATTTGGCTACAGTATTTTACTACACCTTAATCTTAAATATATATATAGCGACAGCCTCGTATGTTTTCAAACAATTTTTGACGGCACATTTTTAAATGTCATAAAAGGTCCAATGGCACTACTATAAACACTGCAAGCTTTTTTGTGGCAGTTATATAGTTGATTTTTTATTTGTCACAATTTTTCAGTGGTATTTTTTAATATGCATAAAAGTGCCAAAAAATAATTGCGACATTAGTTGCCGTGATATTTAAGAAATGTCGCAAAATTTTGCCGTAAATTTTTTGGAGCACGTTTTTTTTGAAGTTATTTTCTTCAATTAGATTTAGGACTTTTTTATTTTAAATTTTTTAGAAAATTTTATTCAAAACTATGTTTTTTTAATTAAAAAAAAGTAGATTTTAACTAATAATAGATTTTAACTAATAATCACTATTTACTACAAATTTAAAAGAAAATAACATACACATGTTACCAAGACATTTAAAACTATGTTGCTTCGTCATCAATAAGTGATTATTGTTCAAGGCATTTTTGTCTTTAATGACTCTTTTTTATCCAAAGAAAAATGATATTGTCATTAATTAAGTAATGACAAATCATATATATATATATATAGACATTAAAAAATAAGTAGAATAACTGGGATCAATATTAAAGACCGGTTAAAGTAGGGAATTTAGTAGAAAAAAATATAATTCCAATTATACGTCTAATATATTTTGGTCATGTTTAAATTTTTTATAGACCATAAATAGAATTGAGATAAAAGAAAGTGTTTTCTTTTACGAAGGAAAATATTTTCCTTTCCCATTTACTCATTTATTTACGTACCGAAAATAATCCATTTATTAAACGAGCAAATAGGTCTAAAATTCATCCATTATTTTGTGTATTTATGGTAAATTTAAACCGATTAACTTTATAGAGATTTTGAGTCGTCTGTTGTGTTTTGTATTTCTCAAATTAATCACAATGGCATGCACAGAGTGCATGTTTCCTCCCTGAATTATTGGTCATGCAGAGTCTCGCCACCTAAACTACTTTTTGTTGCGTGAATTGTTGAAAAGTTAGTCCTTATGTTAGCTATTTATATATAAATAGACCGAATACGGACATGGAACTTAGTTAAATATTTTTCTAGAATATTTATTACTTAACAATTTTTGCTAATGAATTAAATAAAGAAAATGAATATGAAAAATAAAAACGAAAAAATCCATTAATTCTCTCTTTTTCTTCCTTTCTCTCTCTCCCCTTCACGACTCCACATCTCTCCCCACAACAGTGAAGCTTTGATTGATTAACTTTGATTTGTTTGTTTTTATTTTTGGAGGAGCATTGACTGGTAACTTGATTCTACTTTCCATCTATAAATAATTACCAATAATTACTTTAAAAAAAACTTAGTTTAAAGTATTAGGAAGGAAACTAATTTAGGTTTTTGAAACAATCATACAAACATTGGAAAATTTTGAAAACCCTAAAAATTTGGATTACCAAGCATCAATATATCAAAATTTCCAAACAATTAAAGCGATCCCAATTTGTGAGATCATTAGGGTCGCAGTACCCCAAAAAACCCAAATCTTGAAGTCAAAACTCACATTTTTTAAAAAGCATTGTGGTTTTGGGGTTAAGGAGATTTTCAGCACAGAGCTTATTTTCTCCTCTACAATGATCTTCTTGTCTCCATCACTGGCGAACTCAACGAAACGGTTGAATTCTTCAAGAAGATCAAGACTTGATAAAGCCATTGGAAAGCTTGGAATCACAGGCCATGGGTACCACTTCAGTTGCTTGAGCGTGTGAGTAAAGAGGGAAGAAGGGAAGAGAAAGAAGTTTTAAATTTTAAGTTTTATTTATTTATTTTTCCTTATTTAACTTAGTAAATAAATTTAAATAACAAATTATTATTAAAAAAATAAGTGCTACATCAGCATTCCGTCTCATTTATACACAGAAAGCTAATAGAGGGACTAATTTTTTAACATCTGAATAATACAATGACAACTTTTCAACATCTAAATAATACAATGAGAAGTTAAGCAATAAAAAATAATTTAAGGATAAAATTCTACACAGCCACTAACTAATTCGAGGAGGAAAAATATAATTTATCCAAACGACAATAAGCACATTTGTTTTAGAACCAGTCCCGAGTATTTGCCCCAGCAAGTGTTCCAATTATTAGCTCATGTTTTTCCGAATTGATCAAATCTCGTTAGTATTTAAGAGTAGTTCGTTCCAACGGTGTTCTCGATTTTAATGCTTGCTGCCATACTCGTGACATTTTTCCCAACGTGAAAACGTTTAATCCATCTATAATGATCCCCAAATCACTTTTTAAGACTTTTCACTTCTCTTTGATCACTTTTAAGACTTTCCACTTCTCTTTGATTTCCTTTTATAATTTCACTTCAGGGATTAGCAGCTGAACCAAGTTCTCAACTTCACTTTTCTCCTCGTTTCTTAAATTCTTTGGTTATATGTATGATGCACAGAGGCCGTGGGAACCATTTTAATCGAATCTACTAAATGGGTTACGAGTGCCATGATTTAGGGGCGGGGGGGGGAAAAAAAGCTTGATTAACAACAAATTAATTAGTGTTAAATAACAGTTATTTGCACGTTCCATTAAAACTAATTAGGATAAACTACAAAAGATATTATAAAATTTAGGTATTCTGTAATTTAAATCTTAAAATTTGAACTCAAAATAATACTAAATTTGATTTTTTAAATAATTTTAACTGATAAAAGATAATAATATCTTCAAAATTAAAGAGAATAATAAAGACTAATCTAGTTTTAACGAAGAAAATTATTATTTTTTTCATATTAAAATTAGTCAAAAAAATCAGTTTAAGGTATTAATATTTAGAAATTCTTAATCTCATTTATTATTGAGAGAGTTAAATTATAGAATATTTAAATTTTAATGTTTTTTTTTTTGTAATTCACCCAAAATAATAATAATAATAATAGTAAAAGTATAAAATTGTGCACAGGGCTCGAGCTAATCTAAAACTTGCCACGTGGTTTAGATCCAATCGATCCCTGCTGAGCCTGAAGGCCCCATATCAGGTAATAAATACGAGGTATATGGGTGTGAAGGTCTTACAATACAATTTTGACCCAAGCCAACTATAGGTTTGGGATCCTGTAGGGCTTTAGCTCCAAGCAACACCACAGAGCTAAAATGTGGTAGAGGTCCAAGAGGTACCCCAATACGAGCATGAGTATCGAAAAGGATCTTTATGTGTCAATGGTCATAAAGGTAGTGGCGACTCCGCTACCGAAGCTGTAGGTGGCGCAACTACTACTAGATCAAATGGTTGTCTTTCCTATTGTTTGCAATGACACATCATTGAGGGAAAGACGCGTGGAGATCGTGGTTTATGTAACTCTAGCTCCTCTCTAGTGGTTTATGCAACTCTAGCTCCTCTCCAGCATAAATGCTTCGCTTTGCACTCTATTTATTTTTATTATATTTATTTTTATTATTTCTCCTATATGCTCTATCTTTACTAATTTAAATATCTGTCTCGCATATGATAACCACCATTCTATAATTCCAGTGCTAAAGATGAAGGACACTCAAAATCTACAAACTTACGTGACAGTTGGAAAATAGCCTCAACATAGAGTTTGACCCAAAAAAAAAAAGGGCAAAATATTTATCAGAAACAGATTCCTAGAAGCATCTTACCATGTTTTTAGTTGTTGACTTTAAAAAAGGTTGCTGGCTTTTTATGGTCTGAAACTTTAGTCCACGCTTTCTGTCAAAGTATGTGAACTTGTGTGGAAGAAGTCCGTTAATTCCACGGGAAATGGGGTTTCGAGAAGTGGACTTTCCCCAACCTTTTTTCGTTTATTTACTTTCTTTTTCTATTTCAAACTTTTTTTTTTTTTTGAAAGATTTTCTATTTCAAACTTGGGTGGCCACTTTACTTGAACAAGTCCAATGGCTCCTCTAGGCTCTAGTTAGAGGAAAGGTTTAATTCATTGGTCTCTTACTTTACCTGACAGATTGCAGCTATATTTATGTGTATCATGTTCAGGTAGTATATATTTCTTCTCTTTTTTCCCTAAATAAGAAGTATTGATTTCTTTTTTTCAAGGTAGTATCGATTTGAACATTAACTTTTGTCCACTTAATCAGATTACTTTCATTCTGTACAAATTTTGGCCGTAATATGAAAATCAATCAACCGTTTTAAAAAATAAAAATGAACAAGTCTGATACTGGTGGCTAGAATTTGGTATAGTTAGTATTACCCTAATTTTGTTACTAATTATGTTAGATTTTTTTCGGTTAATTTTTTGGGTATATTTCATAGTTTGGTATACGCAGTATAATAGTATCACCCTAACTTTATTACTGTTTATTTTAGTTTTTTTTAAGTTATGTTTTAGATGAATTAGGCACTACATAGTTTTGGTACATGGTTATTGGAGTTCTTCTGTCGCAACAAAATAAATAAACCAATAAATAAAATTTGAATTTGAAAAATAAAATTAAAAAAAAAAATCCGGAAAAGTTTACGTCAAATGATTTCGTTCACCCTAAGAGCCAATCTGAGCAACCAAGTGGGAAATTAGGACCGCATTGTCTAGCAAGAGTATCTAGTGGCAGGCACTAGATTCTACCATATCTTAGAAATCACCTTACAAAGATGATAGGATGAGAGATTCATTCATTACCAAAACGTGGGCCATAGTAGTATGAATATGAATGCGTCACCATTGTTACGTAACGTGACACTAACAATACAGAGCAAGTTGTATAATAGTGTACAAGCATGAACAGAATAAAGATAGACGGAGGCCACCATCATATTAAAGACGTTCGAAATAATGCCAAAAGATTTACTATTTGTTATATGATGCTAAGTTGTAAACCATTACCGAGACAAACAAGAACTGGCATATTATCTTCATCGTAGTTTATTTTTGGAATCTCAATTTTCAGTGGTAGCTAAATTTAGTGTCAGCAACGTCATCTTTTTCACTTTGGTAGGCTGATTTTCTCTTTTCTTTCTCCTACTTTTCGGGGTATTGGCTTATTCATCTCCAACAGATTTAGTCCATGATACCTACCCAAACTGATCTTAGTTTCAAATTCTCTTAGTTCCGTGTTACCGATCGTATGTAAAAAATGATAAACTTGCTTCTTTCCACTCCGAACGTTGAACCCACACTTCATTTCACAAGAGGCAAGATTTGAGCATTCCAGCAACACAAAAGAGAATCAACTCTCTAAACTCATATATATCTCATAACTTTCCCAAACGGCAAAAGCCAAGCCATTTCATAACCGTTTATTTGACCATTATTCGAAATACAGGCAGCGTCACAAGACAAGGATGCGAGAAAAACTCAACTTGCTACTTGAGAGAACAAGGTTGTGACACAGAGACAGAAAAATATAAAAGCTAACCTAGTGCGAGCAACACATGGATTCAAATAAATGGATCTTATGAATGCTTTCTTTTCAAATCCTCAAAAGAAAATGACAATGATGCGAAAGTCATCCAACTCCGCATTTATGGCTTCCAAAGGATGGTGGTTTCTGCAATCATAGAAGTGACCACATACGGGTCCATGTTTGAAGCTGGTCTCCTGTCTTCAAAATAGCCTCTGCCTTCTTTCTCTGTGTCACGACCTACTCGAATGGATGCACCACGGTTAGCAACACCCTGTCAATAACAAGTGGAATGTGAGATCACTGAATATTCAGTCAGCCGTATCAGGCCATTGTGATTATGAAGCCAAAGCAACAGTTGAACTTCAAAGAAGAAATTCTTATGATCAAATCTAAACAAGGACAGCTATGCTGCAAAATCCACACTACTAATAGAATCTTGTTCAAATATTTACCCATAAGAAAGTGTTGATGTCAGCAGTTTCATGTCGGCCAGTGAGACGACGCTCATTGCCTTCTCCATAGGCAGAAATGTGCTCTTTGTGCCTCAGTCCAAGCTTTTCAATGGCCTTTTTGATGACCTCATAGCCTCCTTCATTCCTCATGGTCTTGGTACTGAAACATAATTGTACACTTCATCTTTAACAAAGAGACATTACCATATCTATATCATCAAACAAAGAAATCCTCACAATATACTGTTGACAATCAAGGAGAAGGAAATAAAACCTGTAATTTGTGTGAGCACCAGCACCATTCCAATCACCCTGGTGGTTAAAATATTAAAAAGAGAAAGGATGATTATCAAATCAAGCTCCACAACAATGATGAAATATTGCATGGAAAATGCATCCAAGTATGCAATGGGATAAGGAGAAAAGGAAAAGAGAAAACATAAGAGTAAAATGTTATACCTGAATTGGCTTAGGATCAAAGGAAAGGACAACTCCAGCAATTTCTGTTATCCTCTGTTAATAATTTAAGAAAAAATGTAAAATAAGTTGTGTAAAAACAAATAATATTAGAAGTACTTTGTATCATGCAAGTTAAGCTACCTCCAAAATGTAACGAGCAGCCCACACCTCGTCTCCAGCGGATATACCAACTGAAGGACCAACTTGAAATTCCCACTACATGATAGAAGCAACAAATTAATGCTATTACACTAAACAATTATACAAAAAGAACGTAAAAAGAACAGACCAAAAGAAAGAAAAGATGTTAGATCACATGTACAGAAGTTTATGATCTTTTACCTGTCCTGGCATCACTTCACCATTTATGCCACTAATGTTGATGCCAGCATATAAGCAGGCCTTGTAGTGAGAATCAACAATGTCACGCCCAAACGCTTTGTCTGCTCCAGCACCACAATAGTATGGTCCCTGTTGAGAAATCATCCAATGTCATAATTAGAGCAATCATAAAGGCATCTGAAAAAGAACCTATAGAAAAAGATAATTATTTTTGTCACTGAATCTAGTCACTAATATCATACTCAACTGAAAAAAACTTATCTAAGCAGAAGATCGTAAACCCAATTAAGCATCATTGTATGTCAAAAACTCTTCTACTGCACATATGCTTGTACATAAGCATTTATGTATCATTTACATGTACAATTGCCACATTAGTGAAAACCAATAAAAACAAGAACGTTGGAGCAGATTTCAGAGAAATCTATTGAACTTCAAATTATTTACAACCAAAAAAAAAAAAAACCCCACACACAACGTGATGTTATATACAACAAGTGACAACCACGAAATACCTAAGAACTAAAGGGAGTTCTATTGAAAGAGACGCATATAAAACCACCCTTTTAACTGTGAGCTGGAAAGAGAAGAAAAGGGGGGAAAAATGTAAAGAACAAGACCAGCTCAATACCAGGTGACCTATCTCAAAACCAATTTTAGTGCCAAGTACAGCAGCAAAGGAATATGAACAGTAAAAAAGTCGCAACATAAACATGATTGAAAATTTTGTTTACATTAAACATTTTTAAGCCTTGAAAGGACAGCTATATCACCTGAGGACCAGGGTAACCACCAACGGGCCACCCAATGGGCCACTTGACTTCTTTCTGCAGCAAGGTGTATTCCTGCTCAATACCATACCTGTTTCCAACATCATATTGCCGAAATATCACAAACTTTGAACAAAAAAAAATGTATTTGAAAATGAAGCGTAACAAGTAAATATGATTAAATAAGGAGAGCCTGAGAAGTAAATACCAGGGCTCCTCTTTAACTACATCAGGGTGGCTGAATATCTTTGCAGCAGCACGTCTCTTGTTTGTTGGAATAGGTTCTCCCGCTGGAGTATAAGTATCACATATGACCTAATATGACCATAACATCAGAAACAAAGATGATTCAGAAAATGAAAATATGGATAGGAACAACAAAAGCTATAAGTATTCTCCATATTTGGACACAATACATGAAGATACAAACTTCCTTACCAGGATGTTGTTGCCTCTCCTAAATGGGTCTCTGAAAATTGCTTGAGGGCTACATCAGAAATAATAAAATAGTTAAGGAAATAATAAAATAGTTAAGAAAACCACCATGAATATGTATGGACAAAACAATCCTACTGAGTGAAGATGGTACAAAAATGATCAAAAATAGAGAAATAAACTTAGCTTCTTTTGGAATCCGAATTTTGAGGGGTAAAAAATTGCAAGGGAAAGTCATGAAAAAAGAAAGAGGAAAATACTTTTTCCAAAAAATTTTAGAAATTTATTTTGGCACTTTTGATTATACTAATAAATGTGTCAAAATTTTATAGACTAAAAATTGACATCAAATCAAATTCTCACTCTTCCTAAAAAAAAAAAAATTCGAGCACCTTCTATTTCATTCAAAACAAGAAAAAAAGGAATCCTTTTGAAATTTTTTTCTTTCCCCCCAAAAATCCAAGTTCCAAACGGAGCCTAAACGAATCTTACTATAAAATAACTTCACTATCTTTCCCAGGCGCTTGACCTGTGCTTGAACCATCATAATTCCACTTGGGAAGCTCTGAAGGATTCGTAACTGGTTTTGGAAGAGTCTGTACACGCCAAAAACCGATTGACATGATTATTTGAAGGACTAAATTTAACATCAACAACAAAAATTAAAAGATTTTCTTACTCTTGCTTTGCTTCTGATGTCCGTTCCGGATCCACCAATCCTGTTCAAAAATATAACAATACGAAGAAATTAAACACCAAAGATTGACACAAGAAAATGAAAGAAAAAACTCTAGATATAATATACATACATACATATAAATATATATGTTTCTTACACACAAAAAAAAAAAAAAGAACAATAATTTAGATCTCGTTAATCACAACTAAGAAAAAGTAAAAAAATAGCACAGCTCTTATTAATCGTGAAGAATTGTTAACCTCAAAACTTCAAACAAGAAAAAGAGCATATATCAACACAGCTCAGTGATCAGTAATATTCAGCTTTTTTTTTTTTTTTCTCCTTCTTTTTCTTTTCTTAACAACGGAAGAAATGAAACTCTGTAAACAGTATATCCCTTCAAGCTACTTACAATCACGAACAAGTGGTTATCACAAATCCAAGGCACAGAAATAAAATCAAAAAATTCCTAGATTAAAATTCAAAAAAAAAAAAAAGAGAAAGCACAAATCAAATTAAACAAGATTAAAATGAACCATACATAAACAGTAAATGAATATATGTATGTATATATATATATATATCTATACACTCAGGAAGAAACAAGATATAGGTGGGTAATATTTTCTCAGCAACCAAGCAGATTCATATCTTACAAACGCAGAAAAAGATCACAAGAAGCGAAGCCATACTCGAGTACATAAAAGAAACTTGGTGAACAAGAGCGCAGACAATCATTTCCATGAACACAAAAAAACAGAGGAAAGAGAAGAAGAGAAGAGAGAGTGAGAGAGAGAGAGAGAGAGAGAAAAGAGGGCCTGACCATATGTACTCTGCGATAATCTTCTCAGTAGACTCAGAGAGATTTAGGTTAATGAGATCTGAAAGAAGCGACATGTTTTGGCAGAGAGAAAATGAAGAAGATGATGAAGAATGAGATTTACTCAAGCTCTCTCTGCTGCTGGTATGGTATACACAGTCTTGAAGCAGCGCAAGTTTGTGTTCCTTTTATAGTGCGGCTCATCACTCTTGGTATCATAAAACAATTTCCAAATACTTTAAAACAATATAATTTCCAAATGCTTTATAATAATATATATAATTACTAGCAATTAGTGCCTCTTTTCTTTTAATTGTTTTTAATTTAATCTAGTTTGTTTTCTTTTATATCTTTGATTGGAAATTCGAATTGTTGCTATCGGGTTATGGGTATGTTAGGGAGTGTCTTTTCTTTTTTATTGTGTTTATATTTTAAAGGATTAATTACCAAAAAAAATAGGAATACTTGCAGTACGATTTTTCCATAATTTTAATCATATTTTTTATTTTATATAAAATTATACTTTCAAAATTATATCTCACATTTAAAATCTATACAAATTTCGACTTATGATACACAAATTTAGTGATACATGCTAACTGCTTTAAGAGATTAATTAGCTATAATTAGATATTTTTGATCGGTATATGACCAAACTCAAAAATTTATAATTAAATATTCAACTTATTTTATGATAAAAATATAAATATAATATATTTCACAACAAAAATTAAAAAAAAATGGACACTTAACTATAATTTTTAAAATATTGACATCTACTTAAACTAATTTGAAAAATTAATCACCAACTTAATTTTCTCAAAATTAGGGTATTTATTTATTTTTTGATGTTATCCCTGCTTTCCTACTTTAAAAGCTAAAGACGTGAGTGCTATGATACTGCTATTTTAAGCGAAGTCATCCTAAAAGAATTTCATGAACTTGTTTTACAACACGGCAATATCAAATTGGACCCATATCTAGGATCATAGTTTTAAAATTAGTTTAATTTACTGGATAATCATAAAAATAGACACAGACAATTATTCTATTTTATGCATATTTTACATTTGATCATTACATTTTCTTTTAAAAATTGAAGATGTTACTAACAAATTTTAAATTAATATCCTAAAAAAACAAATTTTAAATTAAAAGATTCCCTTTCACTAGTATAAATATGGTTTATTTTCAGAATTTTATAACGTCAATATAGATATAATACAAAGCACAAATAGAGACACTTTAATATCTTTAATATACATGAAAGAAAGAAGGTTCTTTAATTTATTCCAGGATAAAATAATCTATAAGAAAAAATGTAATTTTAATCTTTAAAAATGAAAAAATAAAAAGTAATTAGAAAATTTTATTATTTTGCCCAAAAGTACCCTTCCAACGGGGAAATGCAATTAAATAGAGACAAAAATGAAAAGCTGGGATACCTAAAATCGCGTGGAAAGAATCTACTGAGAGGGGGCCACATTTGGTAGACTTTGAATTTTCCGTCCAAGGTGACCGGTGACTGAATCTGCCGTTGTTTTTAATTTTAAGATAATGTAAAGTGCACTAAAATTTTTACTAAATTTTTAATATGAATATACTCAAATTTTTAATATTAATATACCGTGAGTTGATAATTTTTTAATCAGTAAATCTGATTGATTAATTTATTTGAAGTAAGTTTTAATATATTAATTAAATTATGTTAATTCAGATAATATTAAAATTTTAGTACAAATTATTTTATGTGAACATTTTTTTCTGTTGGAATATTTAAAAGTAAAAAACAAAATTTGTCCGATTGTATAATTTGTATTCTTACGTTACTTTTGGCAAGTTTATTTTTTGTTTACGTTACTAATCATCCTAAGAGGATTTTATTCTTTTCATTGCTTCTCAAATGATCCTTTTTATTCTTTTTTATTGAATAAGATTACCTGATTAGATAAACCCAAATTATTCATTTTTACTTACTACTTTCGGAAAAACATACCATAAGTGTTCCTATCAAAGACCATATAGAATATTTAGCAGTTCGTTAAGGTCAAGTGAAAAAAAAAAAAAAAAAAAAAAAAGGTCATTTTGTTTGTCAAAAAAAAAAATCTCCATTTATTTACTACAATTAACAATTATTAGTATTTTGATAAGTGCCTTTTTAGTAAACTGATGAAGAACCAAACAAGAAACAATGTCATATTGGGTACAGATTGAACATTTCATCTAGAAAAATTGTAAAACATAAATAAGATAACCTAACATAAGTTTCTATATCCTTTTTATGAAACCATTTGTTCCTTAGTCAATCTATTTGATGTGATATGGAACAAACTGATTTTGCATAATTAAAACAACCTAATGGTCATTTACTTAAAAATAATACTTAAAAACCCAATTTACTTAATTGATATATATATATTTAATTTGCCTATGAGTTTAGTAAATTTAATTTACAAAACTACTGTAATATTTAAAGGTAGCATCTAAGTATTTGATTGATAAACTATAAATTGTGTGTATGATAAAATGATATTTTAGATCATTTATGTTATGAAAGCATAATTATTTTTTAAAAACAATCTTTACCATATTTTTAAAATTTTGTTTAAAATAGCAGTTACATAATAATTTTTAAAATTTACATACTAAAAGTAAACATTTACAAATGTCTCTTCCTCCTCTTATTTCTCTAGCCACTTTTTAAAGCTAAAAATAGCATTTAAAATCAATCTCAAACGAGACTTTGATAATACGTGCAGTTTTGTATACAAATTCTTCAATAACTTTTAATCTTGGCTTTTAAACTTTGTCCTATACATTTTCATTAGTAATAATAATTTTTAATATTATTACTCATTTACTTTTTAATTTATTTTTATTCATATTTAATTAATAATCATTGATCTTTCGTTTACTAAATTACTAGTAGATTAAATTATTAAATATTATTACTAATTTACTTTTGAGTTTATTTTTATTCATATATAAATAATAATCGATTTTTCATTTACTCAATTACTAGAATTTTAATTACAAATTTATATAGTCAATTGATACTTAATTGATAGCCATTATCTATAGTGGTCAATTATTTTAATAATAAAGTACTAGTAAGTTTGTAATTATTTATCTATACTCATTTCCTATAGTGTAAAATGATATGTATTGTTTATCTTATTAGTCTCAATTATTTTTTAACTAGTAACCATGAGTTATTGTGGATAATAATTCCCCGTTTTAATAAATAACTTATTAATCTGTAGTTAAAAATTAATTTATCATTTCCTTAGTTATTAAAGGATATGTATTGTAATATAATAATTTTCAATTAATAATAAGTTCTTTCAGTTATTTTTATTTCATTATTAGAACTACAAAGTCAACAAGTAAAAACTTATTTATCTTGTCTTAAATTATAAATTATTGTAGGCATAATATCAACAAAAAAAAAATGATGCTTGCCTTTTTGCTAAAAAAAAAAGTCACTTATTTTTTTTTTGGTTTCAAATAAAACTTTATTTGTGTTATTTTATCATATCTCATCATATTCGTATATGCAGTGAAAATTGAATTTTTTTTTGTAGTTTTAATAGGCGTTGTAGTTGGATTTCTCAAAAGTTACATATTATTCATTGTCTAAATATTCATCGACAATCAAAGTATGTTTTCTCCGATAATTTTAACCCAATTTCAACCAAATATGTGAATAGGATGAAATTTGAAAGAAAAAACAAAAACAAAAGTTTTATTTAACATTAACAAAAGGATTTTTTTTTTAAATACTAAACATCATGTTTTTGTTTATCTGATCCCATCATTTTTGTACGACTTGTTTATTCTCACGCAAATTTAAAAATTTATTACAAGCTTTTTAATTATAATTAATCCTCTATCATCAAATAAAATATAATATATTTTCCCAATATCCACGTGTTATTATCTTTAGATTAATTATCCCTGATCAAACTTATTAAACGATTTTTTATAAATTAATTAATATATTTAAAACTAAATTATTAATTATTAAATTTAGCAAAGACACAAACGATATGTTTAAATAATAAGAGTTTTTTAAAATTTAATTTACGGAATGCCAGAGATATTTTCTTACATTTATTTTCGCCAACAGAACAATTACAACATAGCTTAACAATACAAAACTAACCCAAAATGATGGAAGCGATAGTGGCCATAGTAAAAACAGCAAAACATACATTATGTTTGATCGGAGTAAGGGAGATTAAGAAGGAAGGAGAACGTGAAACAGAGACAGAAATGTGATAATCCTTGTTGTACAGGATAATAGAGAACAGAAAAGATTGGCAATATTTATTTATAAAATTACTATATATATTATCCATTTAATCATTTTTTAAAATATTTTATTTTTTGATAGAGCATATTTATAATTACACATAAAGGGAAGGAAGAAGCCACGTCCATCCTTAAGTGGAAGGATTCAAAACAGTAGGCACAAAGGTACCTCTAACCTTCCACTTTTATTCTCTCCCTCCTACAATCTCTCTTGCCAAACAGAGAATTTAATCTCTGTTTCTTTCTACCCCTCTCCATCTTCCCACAAAACCCCTCTATAAAACAAAGCCTTAGAGAGAGAAAGTGAAAAAACATAATTAGACATGTTTGGGGGTAAGTAAAGTAAAGTGAAAGAAAAAATTAAGTTTGGAAGAAGCCGCGATAAGATTTTAAAACGTGCAAAAAAGAGGATAAAAAAAAATTTCAAAAAAGGAGAAGACAAAGTAGCAGGAAAATTCAATTGATCCCTTAAATTGCAAGATCCTTTAACAACATATTGTCATTATTAAAATTTGTGCTATTGCTAAAGACAAAAAAACACCATTTCGTTTGTTGATTGGAAATTTCTTTTACAATTTACGTCTTTTTTTTTTTTTCACTCAAAACACATTTTAGAAAGGCATTGTTGTCACTAGCTCTAAGAATTAAATTAAACTACCAGAATTAAATATCGTATTTATTTTCTTGGTCATATGTGAACCATTTAGCAACATTTCCTACATGAGTAAATAGGGGTGAAACTTTACTATTACTGCTAAATGGTCACTCATTTTAACCCATTAGTAGTTTGCCAGGGATAACTTATGCTCATTAACTCATAACCATTTAGCAATAACAATAGTGATTTAGGGGTTATTTGGCATCATGACTAAAATATTATTTTTTATTTTAAAAAACAGAAAATTATTTTTTGAGAATAAGTAAGAGTATTTGGCATTGTTCTCTTAAAATAATTTTTAAAAACAGAGTTAAAGAAAATAGAAAATTCAAATAATAACAAAATATTATTTTCAAAGTATTTTCTTAACTTTATTTTTTCTCGTTTTATCTCTTCTCACTTTATCTCATTATATTCTCTCTCACGACTTTTTCTCTCCTTATTATTTTTCATCACTTTCTTTCTCCATATTCTATCTTAACCATGTTACTATTTTTCTTAACTTTAGGCCTCATCATTTGAATTGTTAAAAACACAAATAAATAAAAAGCACAAAAATAAAATCCTTTTGTTGATGTTAATTAGACTTCATTTTGGAAACTCATTCCTCCCTTTGTTCTCGGTGTCACTAATTATACGAGAAACTTATCAAAATTTGTGACAAAATAACACAATAATAGATAAGGTAAAAAAAATTGTTTTTTTTTGGGTTTCGATTCTCGTTATAGTCAATAATATATTAGTGAATATGACCATTTAGTTTTGGTACAATAATTTACCACAAAAAACCCGTAAATGAACAATATTGATTACGGGTTTTTTTTTTCTTTCTTAAAAAAAAAATGATTGACTATTGTTGTTTTTTTCAATTGATCTTTAACAGCAGTCTGTAATTCCCTTCACGAGTTGTAAGTTTGAGAATGACCAATACGTGGCACATGAGACTCGGAATCAGAAAAATAGGTGGCCACTAGGATTCTCACCAAGAATTTCAGGGGGAAAAAAAAAAATAGAAAAAGACGTCACCGGTTTAACCGGTGAAAAGGTTGCAAAACTAAGACCGGTTAGTAAAGCGTTGGGGGTAGGTAGTCGTATGGCTTGCACTGCTGGAGGACGAATACATTGGTTTCACCGGCTCTTCGGCCCGCGCCTGCCCGTTATGTTTGCGTAGTAAGTGGGCCCTGACTCAGTTTGTTACTGAATTCTGAGTAATTGGGTGGGCCCACTGCTCTCCTTGAAACTCCAAATCACCTCCTTGTTATCCTCTTCTTTGCTCCTATTTACGATAAAAAAAATATATTGCTCTTAATTATATGGATTTGGAATCATTTTCATCGCCTCTTCACGCGCCATGCAGGTGTGACTAATACGTGCAGTCAAGAATACTCATGTCACGACCACTCAAAAAAAAAACAATATATATATATATATACATGTCAAAAGTTTGAGCGTGGGACGTTAAATTAACGGTGACCAACAATATCTATACGTTATTTAACGATTTAAATTAACAAATTAAATTTACTCAATTAAATTATAATTATAAACTAATAAATAATATAATTAATTATAATTAGTTAGTAATAAATTAATAAATAATACAACGTTTCTAAAAATCTAACTCTCGTTTCATGTTTTTTTAGTGTGAATTTATTTTGTTATCATTTTAATATATAAACTAAAGTAACCGATTGTTCTTGAAGAAATATTAATCATATTAGCTTCAAGCTGTTTTAAATTTGTAATGAATTTTTTTAAAAGGCTACTTTTAATTTGTAAGGAAATCTTAAAAGACTAGAAGTGCTAGATGATCGCACAAATTAATTCTCAAAGAAGAAGTAAACAAAACTAATGGTGGAAACTAGTGATGATAGCAGTTTGAAGAGGGTGCGAATCAACTTCTAGAATATTTTAGAAACACACTAGTTTTATATCACTCTCTCTATTAAAATTTAAAATTAGACCCATATTTTTTTTTTCCCTAAATCATGCCTCATTTAATTTCACTTTTTCCTTTACTACCCCTCACACCTTCTCTTCTACCTTCACCCGTACTCAACCCTCATGCCTGTTTCGTATCTCCTTTACTACACTTACCCATTTATTACACCTCAATGTTTACACTATTGCAAGAAGAATTTTTATCTTTTCTTTTATCTAACTTTTTATTACACCACTACGATCGTATTTTAAAATTCAGTATTTATTTATGACACAATTATTAAATATCCTTTAGGTTTAAGTGAAGTGCTCAATTATTCCCTTGGTTCATAAATAAAAAATACTTGATGAGAAAATTGATAGAAATTTCACCTTTTTATCTAAATTACTTTTCTTTGAATGACCAAAATACCCTTAACTAAACACCATTAATAATTAAAACGTTAAATTGTGAAACTTTATTCAGTAACTCTTTTTATTCTTTTTTTTTCCCCTTCACCTACCCTAATTTGTTTTTGTCTTTTTATTTTGTTGTATTTGGATAGTTAGAAATTTAGAATAAACGTAAAATCTGTTTTCTCAAACATCAATTTACCAAATTAAATAGCAATGTGGAAGTTGTAATTTTGTATAGATTAGTTAAACCAAATAATATTTTTTTATATTTCTCATGACCTAAAAGATAAATTTATTTTTCCTAAACGCATGAGATATTTAAAATTTTAATTTTTCCCACAATTTTAAAATTGCGTACTCAACTATTTTAGTTCTATTTTAAGGATAATTCAATATGGAGAGTTTTGTGCGGCTGATGCGGCTCGTGGTGGGTTGGTGACTTGGAGTTGGATGTGCCCTGCCTGTGATACATTCCACTGTGAGCCTTGACATTTCTAGTCACGCGCTTTACATATGAGCGCGTGGGATAAAATGGAATAAAATAAAAGCTATGCACTCTAGATTTACACGTGTCACAATCTACCCCCCAAATTTTTATCAAACTTTGGCCTGTCGGATGTTGACGTCTATCAGTTCCGATTTCCATTTTTTTAATTGCAAATTTTTTGAAGTATGTGTCCGCAATTTCGTGCAGCTTGATCTGATACATGCGGTATATATTTAACTTATATTTTGGTTGGAATATATATAAGTTAATATATATATATATATATGATTCATTAATATATATAGTAGAGTAGTTTCCTATCTATATAACTTACCGAAAATTTATCAATTTTTGTTAAACGATTGGAATTATAATTATTACATTGAATTTTCCAATTAATATTGTCATTTGAGTTGTGGGAA
This sequence comes from Parasponia andersonii, assembly GCA_002914805.1. Taxonomy (NCBI): domain Eukaryota; kingdom Viridiplantae; phylum Streptophyta; class Magnoliopsida; order Rosales; family Cannabaceae; genus Trema; species Trema andersonii. The sequence goes on along the minus strand of JXTB01000578.1, from coordinate 150,887 downwards.
ATTTTGAGCCTTTAAAACTAAATTATCAGATTATTATCATATATATATATCAGATTTAAACTTAAAAGAAGAAAATAAAGAAGGTAATTTTTCACTAACACTAGCTCCTTCAATCCTCTCAATTTTCAACCGCATTGTGAAAATGTGCTTTATATAACCTCTTGATCTTCTTGGCCAAGTTGGGTTTCATTTACTTGACTTCTAACCTTTTAATCGATATTATAGGACAGAGAACCGCACGGCAAAGGTTTGTCACTACGCTATTTAATATTTCATATGCTTATCAGCTTATGGACTTTATTTGATTTGATTTGATTTTTTTTTCCTCACTGGGTACTCTTACAAGGCTCAGTTAAATCCCTTGAACACAGTGAACATGCATGAAAAGACAGGTGGGGTGGGAAGAACTCCAATTTTGACACTTATAAGTGCATAGATAGAGGTTTAACTTAGTTTATAATCTCGCTCATTTTTAATATTGAGCTTTGAAGCTCGAATTTCCCATGTTTTAATTAAAAAAATATGTGTAGTAAAAGCCGATTTACATGAATATTTTTCGCTATTTTATTTATGCTTTAAAAAGAAAAGTAGATAGATTTTCCAATTTGTGGAGCTTATTATTTACATATGTAACCAAGTTTGTTCACCCAATGTGCAATTGATAATAATGTAGGAGCGGAGTTGGGCGTATTATTATGCAGCTTAGCGGCCTCAACAAATAAATAAATTATGTAAATATTTTTGACGTTGATTAAAGTGATAAAAATATTTATTATTTGAGATTTCCGTCTTAACATCGAATCATATTGAAAGTAGACGAAAAAATATATTATTTTTATTAAATTAAGATGAAAATTAAATAATAAGTATTTTTTTAATTTATAATAAATAAATTATTAATTAAACCATATTTAAAAAAAAAAAGATTACATAAATACCTTCAAGTGAGCAAAAGTAGAAAAATTTAGATTAAATATATTAAGTATACAAAAGTATAAACCCATCTCCCTTAAAAAAGTGCAAAATCACAAATTAAATAACCATTAAAACGGGAAGTAAACATTGTGCAAATTGAGCATATAATTAGTTGAATATACAGCAAGAGACACATATATACAATTGTCTATATAAAGCCTAGTACAATTGTATTTAATGGGGTAGCACAAATAATTCAGCGTCTAGTTGAAAATTTTATAATAATGCGTAAACCTCAATGAATATAATATTAATAAATGTATCTGAAGAGCTAGAGAACATCCTATATAATTATTTATCGATGGATATAGATATAGGTTTATGAGACTGATTCAAGAGTTTACTTGCTGCGATGATCTTGCGTCGTCCTACATTTTGGAAGAAAACCTACAACGTTTCCACCCATTAAAAAAAATAAAATACAGAGGGAAGCGACCAAAATAGCTTAAACTATATTATAAACATTAACACGATGCGTAGCTAATCAACTTTTATATCATAAACATGATCGTCACCTTATTTCGTGCACATATATTAATTTCTTCTTCTTTTTTTTTTTTTTTTCGTCGTGTTTAATTTGCTGCATAGATCGACCAAACTAATTAAGTAAGCTATAATGGAGACCGACGCCCCACTTAAAAATTGGATGATTTTAATTTTAAACTACTATTTACAAATAATAACTAGTAATAAAGTTCATTCTTATATTTAATTTTTTTTCATAATTTTTTTAATCAAAGAGGAATTTCATTAAATCAAATAATTGCACAAATAAAATACGAAAACAGAATTTCAAATACTTATAATTTGAAAACAAAAACAAATTAAACTCACACATTCTTATAATTAGGTGGAAGAAAAGACTAATAGATCAGTTGATCGATATGTATAATATGCAAGTTCCACGTATATAGAATTTATATATATATATATGTCACTAATCTAATGAAAATTTATCAAGTATATATTTTTACATAACAAAGTAAAAGAAAAAAAATATTAATAATGTACACTATTTTATACAATTTATTATAATCGTTAGATCACTATTAAGATCACTACTAAACGATGATCTAATGACTAAAAAGAAATATTTACACATAGATAAAAATAATAGGTAAAAATACGTACCTAGATTAGAAATATATATATATATTCTTTTTTAAAAGATATATAGAAAGATTATTAATATATAAACGTACCTACTAGATTAGAAATATATTCTTTTTTAAAAGATATATAGAAAGATTATTAATATATAAACGTACCTACTAGATTAGAAATATATATATATATATATTCCTTTTTAAAAGATGTATTGAAAGATTATTAATATATATATTCCTTTTTAAAAAGATATGTAGAATGATTATTAAAATACTGGCAGGGCAGAAATTTAGAATAGCACCTTTTGTGTGGTATCATACAATTAGTAAATTTTATTATACATAAATATGATAAGTTCCAATTTGGCAATTTAATGATAACAACTTAAAGATTAAAAAAAAAAGAACATAAGAGGTGTAGGATATAGAGAGGTGTCGGATATAAGAGGTGAGATCTTCAGTACCTACTATTACTCATATATAGATATCATTATTAGTATGTAGGGTACTTAGCACACTACCAAAATTTTGTCCTCCTAGCTACGAACAATACTACAGTCTGACCTCGTTAGTAATATCAGCGCTTGGGTTTAAAAAGATTTTTTTTTTTTCCCCCCCTTCATTAATGATGTTTCAGAGTTTCAAAGGTCAGATACATGGAACTTTAGTTCATGGCTAATTTTATCTTTGAGGGGAAAAAAAATTATCAAAGGGTTCTTTTCTTGCATACCTAATACGGACAAGTCGTAATTTGACTCGCTATCTGTATTCGATTATTGTTATCATCACTGTAATGCTTGAGTATGCGATTACTAGTTAGCTGCAATAATTTTAATTTTTATAATCTTGTATATCTATGAATCCAAATATCGACTCAATTTAATTAGTAAAAAATAAAATAGTCAAATATATGCTTTCTAATCTTGGCATCACATGATTCGCTGAATGACTGAAAGTTCATTTAAACTGAAATAACATTCACAAATTGATGATGATGTCTTTACGAGCACTGAGAGAGAGACTTTTATTTATTAATTTATTGCCCGGCATTAGATTCAACAACAATAATAATAACAAGTAATTAAAACATCTTTTTCAATTGTCAACGTAATTAAAATAATCAAATAACTAACTTAACTGACTTTTAATGTGCATGCGCGCGCACATATTGTATATAAACCTGCTTTTTTCTATATGCGTAACTGAAGTTTACATTTTAGATTTTAGCTTTCACATATACAGATTCCACACACATAGTATATCAATTTAAATCAAAGGTACTCATATATATGGATATGAAATTGTTATAACTGTTTCTCATATTTTCGTGAATGCAATTTCGTGGAAAATAAATTGGCTTCTTTGGCAGTCAAATCTCCCGTTGACCATTGGTGGCATACATTGAGATTATATAAATTGGAGCAAGATGAAAATAGAATTTTAAGAATCTCAATTAGAGCTGATTATAAAAAGTTTTCATCCATTGATGAAATTATATATTAATTAATCTTAATTCTAAGTAAATGATAAATTCTTATTTATCATATTATATCTTTTGATTTACATATGTATGGTCGATTATAATATTGGATCAACATTTTCGTATTTTAGAGATATGTTACTATAAATTACTTGGAACATATTTCGGATATATGAAATTCACTCGTTCTCTTTTAGAAGTTAGATTTAATATTCTCTTAAGTATTGATTCAACTCTTGAACAATAAGCACGTTGTTGCTAATAATGAAATAATTTATTCGTTAAAGAATCAATAAGACTTAAAGAAAAAAAAGTAATTAGAGAAGTTAATAGACTCAAACTTAGCTCTAATTATGAGCATGTAATATTTGATCAATATATAAAATAATTAACTCAATGGATTATTCAAACTTTTCTACTTCTAGTTGAATAAAATCTCAAACTTAACTCTAATTATGAGCACGTAATATTTGATCAATATATATAATAATTAACTCAATGGACTATTTAAATTTTTCTACTTCTAGTTGAATAAAATCTCAAACTTAGCTCTAATTATGAGTACGTAATATTTGATCAATATATATAATAATTAACTTAATGGAATTTTAAAATTTTTCTACTTCTAGTTGAATAAAATTCTATTTTTAACGTTAAGAGTGCAACTCTAAATTTTTTAGTGGAGTAATTTGAGAGTTAGTAGATTAATATATATATATATATATATATATATATATATTGAACTCTTTAGTCAACAAATGTAATTTATTGGAACTAACTCCTTTAGGTCCCGTGCTAACTCATAAACTCTATATTGGATCACATACTTGGGAGAGTTGATTAGGCCTCTGTTCAAATGAGATCGGAAAAAGATTGGCCCATTAACCATATCACACGCCTATTGTAGAAGTTTTAGGAGTAAAATAATGTTTATAATTATTTTATAAGAGTGATAAATATCTAATAAGATTGGTTATCCTATAAATATTGATAAATGTTTTACAAAATTACAAATAACTATTGGATAGCTACTTAACAAAAAGAGGAAATTACCAAGAGGATTCCCACCAGAGGTTAGATTTTTTGGTCACATGTCTACCACAGGTAAAGTACCTGTGATTGGCATGTAAGTTATCAAATAGGAACAGGGAGCCTAGTATCCCATCCATTCTATTTATATAGGTATCTTATAAATTTCCTGATACAGTTTTCCATAGTTTTTCTAGAGAGAGAACTTCTTGCTCTCATGTGTTGAGATAGAACAAGAAAATTACTAGTCCCAGAAATTCTATTGCTTCTATAGATGCCCATCTGTCGAGTCTTTGGTGTGAATTATAATTTGAAAAATTTAAATGTGTCAAAGAAAAAAGCTTGAAATCGTACTAATCACTTCAAAAAGTATATAGGTTATGGCTCGATAACATTTGTTAAATAATATAACAAGTTTAGTATCTTGGTATAGTCATAGGCTTTTATTGTTTTAGAAAAATTTTCGAAGTTTATATTTTTCCTACGCAACCGTTTACAAAAACCAACACTATGTTGTAATAGATTTGAAACTAAGACATTGTTATATATTTTGTTTGTTTTTATCCCTCATTTGATTATGTGTACCCATTCTTGCCTAGTCTTTTCCCATTGAATTTTGTACTCTTTTTTCCTTTTAATATACTATTTGATCTTTCTTTGAGTTTTTGAGTTTATTACTTTCTTTCCAGAAACTCTTTTTTCCCATTGACAATATGTAATCAATCACATTCTTATAGTAGAATTATAATATACATCGGACATTGACAATATGTAATCAATCACGTGTCAAAATGGAAGAGCACGCCTCTGAGGTTCATTACATCCTCTCCTACTGGGGATGTGTGCTTTTCAAAGCGTGATTAATTTAGTTTTTAAGAATTATTGTTTTTTATATTAATGAGATTATTGAGGTATTTCACTATATCTTATTCTGCATAAGCTGTTTTTAATCTAAAGTTCCTTTAATATATCCCATTATGTGCTCACAAGGTAGATTCTCAAAATGCATGTCATCTTGTGACCAACAAGGGTAATACAAGAATGTTCACCTGTTAGTCCTATTTTATAATTATATTTCTTCTCTGTATATGAATTTAATTTATTCACAGTTGATTAAAATTGGACACTAATTAATCTTGACTGTAACAACTTCACTGAGTAATTTGTCTTTATTTACATATGAACTTTTAGATATAGTTTGACTACATTAAACTGAATAATACGAAATTTAATTAATTTTTGAATATCTATAAGACTTATTAAGTTTTACAGGTATTTAATATAATTTGATCTCATTCCCAAGCTAGTTAAAATTTCATTTTAATATTGCACCATGTAAGTTGCTAATGGATGGAATTTTATTCTCAGTATGACTTTATTCTCAGTAACTTGGTGGGAGATTTTTATAAACAATAAACTTATGGATTGATCATGATATAAGAATTTGTACAACAGAATTGATTATATAATTTCTTGGTCAGAGTGTATCAATATATTCAGTTAATATTTTCAATATGATCTTTTGAGAAATTCAACAAGAATAAAGAAACAATATATAATTAAATTAATTGAACAGTTTAGATATCGACTCAAATAATAATATAGTATATATTGGTTTCAAAAAACGATTTCAGCAGAAGAATATGATTGCGCTATAAAAATTTCTAAAATAATAATAACTCATATAAATATCAATAAGTTATATTTATTTAACAAACTTGACCAGAATATAAGTGATTAGGACGGTTTCAACCTTTCCTCTTTAACTTTTTATTTCTTTCGAAATATGAATCACACTAAGGAATGAATATGTGGCCATTTATGGAAGAATGAGAATTTTTATGGTGTTTATTTATTTTTAAATTATTGCTTTTGGTCTCAATATATGAAAACAAGAGTACTTTCTCTTTAGAAAACTAAGGAAAACTGTGTATAGAAAATATGCAGAAGACATCTAACTATAGAGGAGTGGGAGGTAAGTGTCAAGACTCTAGCCTCAACAATTGTGTGACACTTAGTACAGTCCGTTACACCAAGTCAATCAACCAATACTTAAGAAAAAAATTTAGAGTAAGCTAAAAGACAAAGTGGTAAATGATAAGCAAGTTTGAGTGAATGAATACTTTGTATTACTCTTAGAGTACTTACAACTCTCACAAATGAGACTTGTGTACAAATGAACACAAGGGGTCTTTTATATAGGTAAATATTAAACCAACCAAGAGTTATGATCGTGTCAAGTGGTATGATATTACAAAAGGTCTAGAATATTCTCAATTAAAGTGGTAATGTCTACAAAGAAATTTACATAGAGAAATCTAGAACAAGCATGGCCTAGATCCTTCTAGGAGATTCACCTACCATCTTGGCTCCTCTAAGTTATTTTGGGAGCTTTTAGGACCGTCTAATCCATCTAGCACTATTCGGCCTTGTCTAAAGCCTTTTAGGACTTAGTAGCGCTATCTAGAGTCTTCTAGTATGACCAAGACCTCTCTTAATCATTCTAGAATTATCTATTATGTTCTAGGACCTTCCTCTATCCTTTTAGATGAGCAGTATATATAGAAGACCTTAGAGCCATGAGCAGCAATGTTTGAATTTTATGGAGCCAAATGAACGGGGCATAACACCCTCCTCCACTCAAGTTTGCGACGTCCCCTTTACGCTATTGACTTTGAACCACTCAATATGATTTTTGAATTGTCACAAGGTATCCTCATACTCTCAGCTAGCCTTGGCCTCGGGTAAATTCTTTCATTTCACTAGGTATTCTCGATAATTAGGAACACACATTAGCGGATTAAGCGATCAGTAAAAATACACTCCACCTCTTTATCAAAAGAGATTACCACCACAGTAGGAGCCCTTTTGGGCTCACCTCTTAAAGGATCTTCCTCATCTCTATAGTAGGGTTTTAGCATGCTAACATGGAAGACAGGAAAAATCTTTAACTTGCCAGGGAGTTGAAGCTTATCGGAGACCTTACTCACGCTCTTGATTACCAGAAATGGACCCTCATATTTGCGCACCAACTCTTTATGCACCTTTCTTAAGTTTTTGAATTGTTGAGACAATAGTTTGACAAGGACTAAATCTCCCTCTTGGTACTCAATGTGCCTCCTCTTTTTGCCGGCTTATTTCTTCATTCTTTTAGAAGTTTTGTTCAAATAGGCCCTAACCAACTCTACTTGTTCATGCTATACCTTAGCAAAATTGAATGTCGCAGGACTCTTCCTACAGTAATTTACCACTAAGGTATGTGGAGTCATAGGTTGTTGACCCATGACTATTTCGAAAGAACTCTTGCCCGTAGATTCACTCCTTTGGAGGTTAAAAGAGAATTGAGCTATATCAAGTAATTTTGTCCAATCTTTTTGGTTGGCACTCACAAAGTGCCTTAAGTATAGCTCCAATAAGGAATTTACCCTTTCCATCTGGATATCACTTTGGGGATAAAGCTAGTAAAAAAGTTCAAGTCTGAATCCATCAACTTGAACAATTCTGTCCAAAACCTTCTAGTGAATTGGGGATCATGATCGCTTACGATGTTTGATGGGACTCTCCAAAACTTCATAACATACTTTAAAAAGAGTCGCACAATCTCATTGGCAGAACAATCAGGTGAAGCAGGTATAAAAGTGGTATACTTACTAAAGCGATTAACCACCACTATAATGTTACCAAAGTCCTTTGACTTGGGTAGACTAGTGATAAAATCCATGAAAGTACTCTCTCACGGCCTCTCAGAAATGGGGAAAGGTTCCAATAATCCACCTGGTGATTATTATTCGACCTTGTCTTGTTGACACACAAGACAATTTTATACATAGGCCTCAACATCATCCCTTAGTTGAGGCCAATAGTAGATAGCTTTGATAAGAGCGAGAGTGCATTTCTGACCTAGGTGACCAGTCCACAAGGACTCGTAGTACTTTTTGATAAGCTCTTTTCTTAAGTTCCCCCACTTAGGCACATAGAGTCGATTGCCTATGGCATAGAGAAGTCTGTTGCTCAGCTAAAAACTTCTTATCTTTCCTTCCGTCACTAGGGGTAGCAGGCTCTTTGCAAGAACATCGTGTTCTAGTCCTTCCTTAATTTTCTCTATCAAGGTGCTATCGAGTATGCTTAAGGTAGCTAACTCTGCCTTTCTGTCAAGAAGATCTTGCCACCGAGCTTGCTTGGGACTCAATTTTTTCTGAGTTTGAAAATAGCTTGTGGTTACATTGTCGGTCATGATCGTGAAGTGAGTATCTAATAAGTAGTGTCGCCACACCCTTAGGTAATGGATGACGACAGTCATCTCTTTTTCTTGCATCGTGTATCGTCTCTCAGTGTCATTGAGCTCGGCTTTCATAAGCAATTGGACTCCCTTCTTGTATTAGTACTTCACCAATAGCAAAGTCAGAGGCATCCATATAAAGCTCGTATGCCTTAGAGTGGTTAGGCAAACTGAGAATTAGCTTTTTGCTCACTGCCTTCTTCAAGTTTTGAATGAGACTTGATACTCAAGTATCCACTCCCAAGATTTGTTCTTCTTGAGCAGGTTAGTAAGTATGCTGCTCTTCTTGAGCAGGTTAGTAAGTGGCGTTGCTCTTGCTGAATAAGACTTGATGAATCGTCTCTAGTAGGAGGTTGTGGCTTATACCTTGGCTTCATCTATCATAAGTTTCCCATATTTTATCTTGTGTCTTAGAAACATCACTTCATCTTGGGCGAAGGAGCATTTCTCCTTCTTGATGAATAGTTGGTTTTCCCTTAAGATCTCGAACACCTTCCTGAAATGTTTTAGGTACTCTTTCATGGTCTTACTATAGATGACTATATCATTAAGATAGACTACCACGAACCGATTAAGTTAGGAATGGAATAATTATTTATGAGAGTGCAAAAGATAACAGGTGCATTGGTAAGACCAAATGGCATGACTAAGAACTCATAAGCACTATACCTTATTATGCACGTGGTCTTGAGCTCATCTCCCTCAGCTATGTGCTCTTGGTAGTATCCCGAGTTTAGATCAAGCTTTGAGAAGTATCTAGCATTCCCAAGTTGATTTAACAAGTCGGCAATATATGGGATGAGGTACTTGTTCTTTACCGTCACCTTGTTAAGAGCTCAGTAATTAATGCACATCCTTAGTGAGCCCTCTTTCTTTTTCTAGAATAACACCTGGGTACCAAAAGGAGCTTTAGAGGGCCTGATGAAACTCGCACAAAGCAACTCCTTTGGCAGTTTCCGAAGTTTCGCTAACTCCGGAGGGGCTATTTGATATGGATTTATCACATGTCACCTTGTGCTTAGCTCAAGCTCGATTTCATGATCCACCTCACTTCTAGGTGGAAGTTTCTTAGGTAGAGCGTCCAACATCACATCTTAGAATTCATCCAAGACAGTTTGCACCTCTATGTGTAGGTCATCTTGAGGTTCCAACTCTTCATTATTGTGCTCCTTTAGAATGGCTAAGTAACTCTCTTCTCCCCTTCCCAAGCCCTTCTTGAATTTAAGTGCAGAGAGTACTTTGTTTTCCGTTTTCGTGGACTACTCCGTTGGTACCATACAAGCCTTTTCACCATCCATGATGCACATTGAATTGGCAAAAGCAAAAGGGAATACCCACACTGCATCAAGGAACTCCAAACCAAGCATCACCACAAAATCATCTATCGGCACCATTGATAAGTCAAGTTCGCCAACTCATGCACCTAGGCTAGCCTTAACACCATGAGCAACCCCACAGATGGGGTGGGGTTTACTGTTGAGTTTACTGCCTTGAGGAAGCCTCCTCTATTGGACACCGTCAAGCCCAACTGTCTAGCTTCCTCAATAGAGACGAAGTTGAGGGATGCACCCATATCAACTAAGGCTTTAGTGGCTTTGCCATTGATTGTTGCATTCACAAAGAATAGGCCCTTAGCTTGTGACTCAGGAGCTAATTGCAAGGTGTTAAGGAATTGCAGGGAACCAACAGGTGCACCACCGTCTTCCCTATCATCTCCTTCTTGGCTTGGCTCGGAGGCAACTATGGCGTTGAGAACTTTCTTCTTGGAACACTCGCGTACCCAATATGGCATATCATAAAGGAAGCATTTGACTCTTGGCCTAGAGAAGTAGCGGTCTTTCTTCTCCTTACTCTTGTCTTTGTGCCTATTGGCCTATCATAAAGGAAGTACTTGACTCTTGGCCTAAAGAAGTCACGATCTTTCTTCTCCTTGCCCTTGTCTTTATGCCTATAGGAGGAACTATTTTTATTCTATTTTCCTCTTTTCGTTTGCTCTCCTCAACTCTTTGCTCCGTCACCCTTCTTGTCTTTGGCTTTAGAAGGGTCTTTTTTGGTAGAGTAATCAACAAAGCTCTCAACTACCATAATAGCATCAACCAAGTCCTGGACACCACGACACTTGAGCTCTAACTTAGTCCAATTTTGAAGACTACCCATAAACAAGAACAATGCATCTTTATCTGAAGTGTCAGGGACTTTGAGTAAGAGTGTGGTAAACTCTTTCATGTAGTCTTTAATACTGGCAGATTGTTTGAGGCGGCAAAGATGACCTCATGCCTCCTCTTCGACATTTTCAGGGAAGAATTGCCTCTTTAGCTCCCTCTTGAAGTCGTCAAAGATGGCTATAGTGCACACTCCTCATTGCATCTTCCTGTGTCTCTGCCTCTACCATAGCATGGTAGTATCAGTTAGATACAAGGGCGCATTAAGAATTAAACTGATATCGTCTGTCACACCGGCGACCTCAAAGTATTGCTCAAGTCCTTTAGGAAGTTCTCAACTTCCCTAGTGTTATGAGTACCATTGAAGGTATTTGGTTTAGGATCTTAACCTTTCATGTCTCAATAGTTATTGTAGTGGTTACCTCCATGGCCATTGCTTGTTTACATAAAGCAATAACATCATCCATCTCATCTACTCTAAGTAAAACATTATTGAGTTTTTTTTGGAAGAGATCTTATACCTTGGCAATCTCTGAATGAAAAGACTCAATCTCGTACCTTAAGTCAGCCTCTAGCCCACTAAGCGCATCTTTGATGTTGTTGTGGATCTCCGCATCCTTGGTCTCCAAACTATCACAACGGTCATCTAGATCATCTACATGCTTGCCCAACATACCCAAGTTGGACTCTAGTTAGGATACTCTAGCCTCTAAGCTAGTCACCATGTCCCTTGACTTGCCGCAGGTAGTACCCTTCTTCCCTTCATTACTCCTACGTTTAGAAGTACCAACTCCAACAAGGTCGGGATTTATAGCCATGGTCTTCATATAGACAATGGAACCACCAAGATATAACAAGCAACCAAAGCTCTGATACCATGCTATCACAATTCTAGTCTCAAACTAGATAATCGTATGACACCTAGTACAGTCCGTCGCACTAAGTTAACTTACCAATACTCAAGAAAAAGATTTAGAGTAAGCTGTGAGACAATGTGGCAAATGATAAACGATTTTGAGTGAATGAATACTTTGTATTACTCTTAGAATACTTACAACTTTCATAAATGGGACTTGTGTACAAATGAACCTAATGGGTCATTTATATAGGCAAAGCCTAAACTAACCAAGGGTTATGATTATGCCAAATGACATGATCTTACAAAGGGTCTAGAATATTCTCAATTAAAGTGGTAATATCTACAAATATATTTATATAGAGAAATCTAGAACAAGTATGGCCTAGATCCTTTTAGGAGATTCACCCACCATCTTGTCTCTCTTCAAAGTCATTCTAGGAGCTTCTAGGGCTATCTAACCCATTTAGCACTATCCGAACTTGTCTAGAGCCTTCTAGGACTTAGTAGCGCCATCTAGAGTCTTCTAGTATAGTCAAGACTTCTCTTCATTATTCTAGAAGTATCGACCACATTTTAGAATCTTCCTCTATCCTTTTGGGTGAGCAGTATATATAGAGAATCTTAGAGCCATGAGCAGTAGCGTTTGGATTTTGGGGAGGTTTTAAAAAACCATTGCAGCAGAAGAATATTAGCGCACTATAAAAGTTTCTAAAATAATAATAACTCATATAAATATCAATAAGTTATATTTATTTAACAAACTTGATGAGAATATAAGTGATTAGGACAATTTTAACTTTTCCTCTTTAATTCCTTTATCTCTTTCGAAATATGACTCACACTAAGAACTGAATATGTGGCCATCTATGGAAGAATGAGAATTTTTATGGTGATTATTTATTGTTTAGTTATTGCTTTTGGTCTCAATATATAAGAACAAGAACACTTTCTCCTTAGAAAACTATGGAAAACTGTATATAGAAAATATAGAGGAGACACTTAATTATAGAAGAGTGGGAGCTAAGTCTCCTAATCCTACTATAAGTGCCACAATTAAGGTCTCCCATCTGGGAGGCCTTTTGGTAGTTTCCTATTTTTAGTGAAATATTATTTCATACTATCTAATAGTGTTAAAGTTAACAAAGTTATAAGGAATATAGATAGATATTTGCTGAGAATAATGCTCTAATATGATTTGGAGAGAAAGAAGTAGAGAGCATATTCTCGTCACAAGGGAGTGAAAGTCAAGAGAGATAGAGAGAGAAGAGGAAAAATATTAAAGGGAATTGATTTTTTTCAGACGTGTCACCTGATACTATCAACAAGGATAGTCTTGAAAATAGATTTTTTTTTCTCATAAAAGAGTTTATAGAGTAGTCATAAAATTGTCTATTTAAGTAATGGCCATTGAAAGGGTCTAGTGGGAACAAATTACTCGTTCAAGATTAAATCCTAACAAAAATTGGATTTTGGACACTTACCTTTTCAAAAACAATACTAAAAAAAATATGACCTCTCAAAGATAATTATTTTTCGGTACGACTTTTAGTGATTTTTTTTTCCTAAATACTTCAACTAGAACTTGATTTCTCAAAATTGTTTTCTCTGGTTATTGCAAGAAACCAATTTAGTTTCTTTGTTATATATTAGTTAATAGTTTCCGATAGCCAACTAAATAACTAAAACCAATTAGTCAATTGTCAGAAATAGAGAAACTAAATTAGTTTTTAACAATAATTTGACAAATTAATGATAATAAATAAAATAAATTATTTGTTTATCAGAGAAACTAATTTGGTTACTTGAGATAATTTGGTTACCTTAAACTGAGAAACCAAATTAGTTTTTTGTAATAACTAGAGAAACCAACTATTATAAGTAAATAAACTATTTATTTATCACATAATCTAATAAGGATAACTAGATAAACCAATTTTAGTTACCAAATTCTGAGAAATTAATTTAGTTTCTTGCAATAATTAGAAAAACAACTTCTAACTAAGTATTTAGAAAAATATTACCAAAAGTTATACAAAAAAATAATTATTTTCTAGAGGTCGTATTTTTATTATTATTTCTTAAACAGTAATAGAAAGTATTCTCTTCTCACAAAATTAGCAGTTGAGTTTTTTGAGCACTAGATTACACATGCTTAGCCTGGTGACTACACATAGGTGTATGGCATCATGCAAAATTGCACGGTACTAGGTACATGAGAAAGGAAAATTCATAATGTGTTTAGTATTGTGAATTTTTGGAGAGACAGAGAGAGGTGGAAGAAAAAGAGTAGAGAAGGAGCTCTAATCCCTTGTTTGATAGAAGAGAAAGTGGGAGGGAGAGGTGAGGTGAAGAGGGGATGCCTCCTTCCAACCTACCAAATCTTATCCTCCCATTTGAGAGAGATTGGAGAGAAAAAAGAAAAAGTAGCGTCGGAATTAATATATTTATCCTTTAAAATATTATTTAAAAAAATATTAAAATGGATAATATAAAAATTTTAGAAATAAATACTCTTTATACTTTTTACTCTTAATTCTTTTTACCAAATAATTTAGAAAATTATCATTCTCATCTCATTTTTCACATTTTTCCTCATTTTTAAGCTCTCTGTTCTCCTTCACTTCGACTAAACATAGCATCAGTTTTAATTAATAAATAATAGTATAAACTGAATTTAGAATATTCTATTTTTTTTTTGCAGAAAGAATATTACAAATTAAGTTACGAAATGAATTGAAATATATTAAATGATTAATATTTATTAGTGTTTTATTACGTAAATATTTTTATCGAGTGATTGTGTTAAAGGGCGACTAACAAAATATTATTCAGTACTCTTTATTTGATTTTCCTGATCCAGATTAAGCAATCTAGATTATTGGGAGGATATATTTACTAATCAAGTATTCTTAATTTGATTTCTAATTTAATTTGGAAATTAAGATAATATTTAAGATGTTGTTTGATTTTTTTAAAATGGGAAAATTTAAAAATCAAATCACCCCTTATTTTGAATGGTGTATGTAGAGCAATCCTAGACAACGGGCCGTTCAGTTCATTAAATTTGAACAGTTTTTTTTTTTTTTTGTAAAGAAAAAAAAAGAGAAGAAGATAGTCTAGAAATATTTGCTTTTTCATTATTTTTTCTTTTTTCTTCTCTGCAAGACCATAGAATAAAAAATAGAATCTTCATGGGAAACACATCTTAATGAGTGTTTCTAAAAGATGAAATATTATTAAGTGTATTCATAAGAAATGACTTTATTTTTATAAGATCAATTTAAAAATTTTCCTTTTTATATTTATTCAATAAAGGACTGTTTTATAATTTTATATTGATACATTACCTTTTTTGGTTGATCTATTTTTTATAAAATAAATCATCTTTTTAAAAAATAAATTAATTTTCAAAAAATTAATCAACATATTTTGATATACTAAATATGAAAAACAACCCATTTTAATTAATTTTTAAAATTCAGTCTTTTTTAACCGTGATTGAAAAACGACCACTTTGTAAATTATAATCCAAAATTTGACCATTGACTAAAAAGCCCAATTATTAATTTTTCTTTAGAGGAATGCACACCAAGGTTCAAAGAAAATCAAAGGCCAAGTGAAAAAGAATTGATTCTTATTCTTAATTTCCAATTGTTGATTTTCTGATTTGCATTGGACTAATTATTTTGTATTCTTGTTAGTGTATAAGGTGCCCAGTCACCTCTTACTATTGAATACTGGTCATAATCGAGAAGATCATTGAGGTTAATTGGATAATCTACACAAGGATCTTTATGCCTGTATTCAATCAATAAGAGGTACATGTAGATCGTTGAGGTTTATTGGATAATATACACAAGGACCTTTCTGTCTGTATTTAATCAATAAGAGGTATATGTGTCTTTATTATAATTATATGTTTCAGGAGAATGATCCATTGTAGCACATGCTTCTGCTACATATGTGTTTTGTTTTAGAAGAGTTTGAATTACAACTTAGGTATTATCTAGTGATTAACATGGCAGGGCTTTGGTTTTATATCCAGTCCTGATTAGGTGTATTTTTTTGTTCTCTCTCTTTTTTTAAAAAAATAAATTTTCCATCATTCCATTGAGATTTAAAAAGAAGAAAAAAAAACATGGCGGGACTAGCCCTGGTTCACGCTTAAATATACCAATCTAGAATACTATTTTTTTAAGTGAAGTTTTTTTTATATAAGTATGATTCTAATAAAAAAGTATAAGATAAAAATTAAAATGATTCCAATTTTATGTCAGTCTGTTTTTTTTATTTATATTATAAGATATATTTTAAATATGTTTATACCTAGAGGCGGAGGGAGATGGGACGAGCAGGGCACGTGCCTCCCCCGTAAAATTTTTTTTATTTTAAAAATCTATGTAATTTTTGTTGAAGATTTTAATTGTGCTCTCACTTTAAAACTAAATTCTTAAAGATGTGTCTATTACCACCCTCTTTTTTTCCTTTTTCCATCCCTAAAGGACAAAATAACCTCATATATAAAATGACAAAAATAGGTGCATTAGAATATCTTTTCTTAACTAGATTATGTTTTTGTGAACATTGTTGATAAAACAAGTTATCTAAAATAATCTTAAATAATCGGGAGGCGGGGGGTCAATTGAGCCAACTTAATTAGTATAGAATTTTTGGAAGTGTGTATGTGAGTGTGTGAGGGGAAAGCTTGAATCTAGTCAATCTTATATAAATTTAATAATAAAAATTAAAAAACAATCTTAAATAGTCGAAATATTTTTATTCAAATATGATATTTATATAATGATGAATGAACGTATTATAAATTCGAAATTTTAACTATTTTTTTCTCAGTGATCCTAAAAGATAATTCAAGAAATTAATTATTTTTTTCTAATTCTCAAAAACTCTAAAAATGATTCAAGAAATCCAACTTTATCTCTTTTTAATTTTCAAGAACACTGAAAAAATAATTTATCTCTAATTTTCTCTAAATTTCAAGAACCCTAACAATGATTCCAGAATTCTAACACTTTTTCCAATTCTCAAGAATTATTGATAAATAATTTTAGAATGAGAAAATTTTTAAAAGGATTGTATTGAGAAAATGTTCTAATTTAAAATTTTAAAGATGGGTCTATTTAGAAGAGGATTTATGGGACAAAATAGAAGAGTGACAATATAATTATCCAATTTTTAATTGTTCTCATCTTTAATATCTAAAATTCTAATTGCCGCTCCTCATTTTTTTTCTTAAAAAAAAACTCTCTACATATTTTCTTAAAAATTCAAGTTATGTGCATACTTCATAACTAAATTCTTAATCATGTCCTAGCCTTTTATATTAAAAATTCTATTCTAGTTGCCCCCCACTCAACAATTGTTCTTAAACTCTACATATACGTGTGTATTTCCTTAAAAATTCAAGTTATGGCCCCACTTCATAACTAAATCCTTAATCATGCCCTCATTTTTTTATATTTCAAATTATAATTAACCAAAACTTAACCACACAAATATCTTCAGTAAAAAAAACTATCCCGCTTTTAAACTTTATAAATTTATTTTGGCATAAAAATTTAATTAAAACCATTTATTTTTTACAAAATAAAATAAAGAAAGATATAAAGATACAAAAATAAAGGTAACTGGGGGAAAAGTAAATTGGAAAAAAATATCAAATTTGGCCTTGAGTTAACGCTCCACTCGAATAATTTTCTGCTCCGCCAGTTTGTATACCTAAGTATATTAGAGCAAGTTTGGTGTGCCCGGGATACCAATATTTCCGCACCCTAACTTGGGTAGGGAATTCCCCAAATCTGTCCTGTCACTCGATTAGCATCTCTTGCCATACCGATCAGTAGTATTTTTTTTAACCTATCCCAGTAATTGTTTAGGCCAATTAAAATTAGTGGTGCATATTTTTTTATTGACTAATATTTTTTTATATTAAAAAGGAAGAGAGAAAAACATTAAGAGTATTTATTTTTTTTTTTCAACTATTTAAATTATGGTGGCAGTTAATTTAATAGTCCAATAACTATAAAAATATATATATGATAGGGTAAAAAAAATACATTAACAACCTATATATATATATATATTATAATTGCATATATACATATATTTAAAACATCTTCATTTTCCTGAAAGAAAAAACATCTCCTTTAGTATTTTCGTTAATCATTCACGAGACTAGTCAATATATAACAAATTAACATTGTATTTTTCTGCCAAATATTTTCTTTCAATTATAAATTTATGAGTCATATATATAGTGTCAAATATAATAATGATCTTTGAATTATACTCATCATATTATTTTATCCCTTGAAATTTTCAACTTACATAATAATGACTTCTGAATTATGCAATTATTATAGTAATGGACTCTTTTGTCAAAACTGTTAATTTTTACTAGAAAATAGTTATGGACAAAGCGTATAATTGAGCATTATTTATTTCTATGAGTCAGAATTTCATTTTTAGCTATAATTACTAAACTATGCGCTTTGCACAAGACCCATTTCTGTTAAAAATTTAATAATTTGTAAAAAAAAAATTTATTGCTGCAATACTTACACAAGTCTTGGCAATTTATTATGCAAGTTAAAAATTCTAGTCTTATTATTGACTATAATTATCAAATCATGTGTTCTATAATAAATTATTTATGTTAAATATTTAACAATTTGTATATTTAAGTTGAAAATTCAGAGATAAGATAGTATTATAGGTGTAATTCAAAATTCAAGGGTTATTAATAAATTATTAATTCATATATATATATATATATATATATATAATCCTCTCGTGAATTCAAAATTTTAATGTTTGTTTATTTGTGATTTCAACTTTTGAAAATGATCTTGGTGGGGTGAGAGAGTAGGGCGAAGTACATCCTAAACGACAAATTAATGGGGACTTCCTGGGTAGGGTCCCTTTATGAGAGAAGAAATTTCCCTCTGTACGTCCCACTAGTTTTTCAATCGATTATTGGAATATTAACCTTAGCTTAGTTCCTGATATTCTTATTGAGGTACTCAAATGGTCAACAGTAGCTTTCTAAAGTTTGTCGTAATCTAAAATTCTTTTTTTTTTTCAACTTCTTAATTGTTATGACAGATATTCGTATGGTATGGAGTAATTTGTCAACAATATCATTTGTTTTCTCTCTTTTTTTCCTCTGTAATCTGTTCTCTTCCTTCTTTGTTAGCGGAGTAGTACTTACAACCTCAAATAATAGAATAATGCTAGAAATTCTAATTCTTATCCTACTTTTTTAATTCCACTCCAATTAAACCATTCGAAAGCGCCTTCTAGTAAATTTTTTACTTTTTTATTTTGTTTTTAGCATAAAAAAAATTAAATTATAATACACTTGACTTTACTAGGTTTTGAATCCCTCCCCTTCTTCTCTCTCACACTCACTTTTAGTAAATGATTCACTTGTTAAAACTCTTTGCAACATAAAATTTTAAGCTTTAATTTGTTTTGTTGATGACCGTGATCAAGCTATAACTTAAAAATATTATTTTGTGAAGAATTTAAAAATTAATAATATACAATATTACATTGTTATTATTGCAAAAAGAAGATAAATTTAGAGCTTTTCGCTTGAAAAAAAGATGGATACGTAGCCCGGCACAACGAAAAACAATAGATGATATGCTAAATGGACCTAAAGACAAAAAAATGGATTTTGACGGAAATATTGATACTCAAAATTAAGGAAATACGAGGAAAGTATCTATATCAATAGAAATTTAAGGGGGGTAAAAAGAATATTGAATAGAAATTTTATGTGAAATATAGAAAAATTAAAAGAAAGTTAATCATAATTAAAAACCATAAAAATTACCACATTTATTGCAAATTCATGAATGTATTAGGTGAATTGAGTAGAAACATAGATTAAGATGAAATAAATAGATATAATTAATATATGTAATGTTTAAAATAATATTGATAGTTAGAAAATATACATTCTAATGTATTTATGTATTCTGTATTAGATGTGTAAAAAGTTGTAAAATTATTATGTTTTAAAAAATTCTCAAAAATTGTAAACTTTTATTTTGTTGAACTTTCTTGAAATTTCTCGAAAGTTTAGAAAAATTATACTATTACTTTCCTATATCGATATCTTTATCGGAATTTCACTAATATTTCCTGACATTTCTCCTAAATTTTTTCGGAATAACTTTTACCCATTAAAAGATATTTAAGCACCTCCAAGAAATTTCGCCGAAATTTCGAGAAAAGTTTTGTCCTTGAATGGACCTTAAGACTTAAGCTTTTGTTTCTTTTGCTTTTGTGTTTTTTTTTTTCGAGTTTATTTATTTATTTTTTGCAAGACTCATATATGCCCAAGATACATCGACGTACGGTAATATTTAAATATAGGGAAAAGTATCACTATTTCTAAAAAAAAAACAACCTTCTCAAATAATTATATTTTCGTACAATATTCTATGACAATTTTTTAAAATATTTTGATTACCAGAAATTAATAAACTAATTTAATTCCTAGAAACCGAGAAATCAATTTAGTTACTGAAGACTAATTTACTTTCACGTAACAAATAATTATATCCCAAAAATACTAATTTGATTACCAAAAATCAAAAAATAATACTACATAAAACTAATTTGATTACTAGAAATCACTTTAGTTTCGTGTAATCAAAATAATTAGAAAAATTTTATTGAATATCGTATGGAAAAATAATTTTCTTGAGAATATCATATTTTGGTATTATTTTGAAATTTCAAGTATAAGTGTCCAAAACCCTTGAATATATATATATATATATATATATATATAACATCTTGCAATAAGAAGTGTCATATATTGGGAGAGAGTTAAATAGTAATTTTGTAAAATCATTACTGGTAAATATAGATAAAATTACATAATTATTCAATTATTTGTTTCTCATTCTTGAAATTTTATTTTTTGGGTGAGGAATCATTTTTTTTATTTAACAAAGCATTAACATTTTGTTGATGCTTTCCTTTTTTTTTTTTTTTTTTTGTAATGGTTCTGTTAACCTTTTTTTTTTTCATTTGAGAAATTTTGTCAATTAATACTAAATAATTAATTGCTTCAATTAATAGTGAGAAATTTATCAATGCCAAATAATTAATTACTCTCATTAATAATATATGTCAGAAAAGAGATCATGACTGTGAATCTTACTATTAGAAAAATAATTTCTAAATATAGATCTTAATATACTTGCAAAATGCATTTGGTATTGTCATAACATATCTTCTTTATTTCGTTTTTAAAATGTAAACATAATTTTTTTATAACATAAATTAGTACACTGAATTTCAGTTCATTTATATTGAATATTTTGGGTTTTTTTTTTTTGAAATACGTAGAGTAAATATTGATTACAAATAATAAAAATAAAGGGGAAAAAAAGAGAATACAACTATTAATATTAATGAATAAAGGAGTGGTAATGAGTGCAAGCCTAATATAGAATCAAGGCTTCTAGAAACACATTTAATAATAATAATAAAAAAAACAAGAGACAAAAATGCAAGTCAGGCCACATACTGGCATATACAAAAGCCTTGGGAGCTAGGAACAATAATCAAAGTAGTGATTATTTATGTTTTCAGGACAAAAGTACAGGAGGACACACAAAAAATAAATTTAAAAACGATAAATTGTTGTTTTTAGTAAACCAATTGGAGTTTTTGGATTGTATCATGATCCGGTTTTCAGAAATTTTAACTAAATATAGACCAGTTTGACAGAGTTGTAGATTTTAAGGAAAATACTTTTAATTTGATAGAGTTGTAGATTTTCAGGAAAATACTTTTAGTTGTGCTGAAAGAAAAATTTGTTGTAGTGTAAAGTAGTAAAGTGTTTAGTAAATTGTAATTTTAAAGTGTTGTGACTTGAAAAAACTATGTTAAAGTATTTAGTAAACTGTATGATTGAATTGTTGTACAAATATAAAATGATCAAAATAAATATCATTATATAATTATGCATATTTATAGAAAGAATTTATTAATATTTTTTACAATTATGCGTATTTGTGCGTACTAAATATATTAATACTTTCTTTTTTAAAAAAATTGATATGAAAATAGATTTAATTAAATTAGTTATTTAATTGAATTGAATTTATTTTAATTTACTTTATTTTCATTTAAATTTAAATTTTCAATAAAGAATTTAGTTACTTCAAAATAATTAATATGAGAAGTATTTTAGTCAATTATGATTTAAATATATTAATATTTTTTTAAAAAAATAATTTAAAAATAAATTCAATTAAATGTATAGTATTTTTACTTTTAAATTAAGATATTTTAGTCATTATGATTTATTTATTAAAAAATAATATAAATTTTTGCATAATCTAAAATCAAAATTGTTTTAGCCTAACCTCAGCTTTTGACTATAATTTTGTCAAACATTATTTAATAATTTGATTTCAGAATTTTATCGAATACTTTTAGTTTATTAAAAAATTAAACAAAACTAGTCAATATTTCCACGTGTCTCCGTTTTCAAAGTTTTCGGATTCATAAAATAATATTTGAATTCTAGACCAAACGGGAAGCGAATCTTTTTGATGTTTTGTTTCAAAAAAATGATCTTTAACTTTTGCAGGTAACTAGATTCAGGATTCGTGCCTTAGTTTTCTTTTTTATTTATTTATTTTTTGTTCTGTCGTGAAAATCAAATGATTAAACACAATAATGTCATCATAAAGAAGGAAGATAAATTTTGAAAATCTATTGTTTAATTATTTTGGGAATAGAAATAGATATGATTTCAGGCAAACATTAAACAGATAAGATTGATATTTAAGGAAACTTTGAAGGCTTAGCAGAAGTGGAGAGTGGAGAATAATATTACCGTATTTCAGCGGTGAATAACTTTCTAGTTTTCAATTTATTTACGAACCTTTCCTGACATAAATACTTCTAGCTTCTTAGTAGTACTTACGTTTGTATCATATGTTGTTATGTCCATCTAATTTATAATTATCTCCTCAGGAAAATTATTTCTAATGCCGAGCGATTAGTTTTTGCAATTACCAATTAATTTAGTACGGCCTGCAGTTTTTAATTTATATTATATCATTGCCTTCTAATTCGGTTTTAAAGCTCATAAACTACATCTCAATTACACGTCTATGTTTGAGGGGGAAAAAAGTACATATTTATGTTTATGTATATATATCTAGTACCTTTTTTTTTTGTTTGGAAAGTTATATCTAGTACGTTATTGTTACACTAAATTCACTAACAAGTACTATCATAACTTAATTATAGCGAAATAAAAATTAAATAAATAAAACTTTAAACAAATAAAACTATATGGCGCGTTTATTAAACTGTAATATCATAATCGGAGAAGATGAGGAGGACAAAGTATACGAGAATGAGAATAACTGTTTCTATTATATATATTTTATTTAAAATGACATGAAAGAGGATCACAAGTCATAGACACCAGCTCGTTTATGTATTTGCTATTTACTTAATATAGAAAACATAATTATTAGAATACACTAAAATTACTAAATTCCCCTTTAAAAAATTTGCATGCATTAATTTGATTAGTAGCTATAGTCTTACTGGGGGTAGAGTTGTCTTCTAAAAGTTTACCACTAAAATTGAAGACGAATCATTATGGGTAATGGCATTATTTAGGGTGTCCTATTCTTTTCTCCCAAGAATTCATTCTAAGACAATTAATTCTTGTTGAGGTGTACAGCGCCTCCAATGAACGTGCTAAATGACATATTAAATTTTAATATTTTGTTAAAATGAATTCCTAATTAAGCTTTGTCGAAGAAACATGATATAATCAAGAAACTCATTTCTCTCTTATGGAGATGTTATCACTTTTAGATCTGGAAATTTTTGTGCTAAAAGAGCTCGACGAAAAAGACAAATAGTACATTATTTTTTAAGCAAAAAAAAAAGATTTCCTCGGTTGTGCAAAAAGACAAAAACGGTTATCTAGTTAGGGTCCACGAAAACATTCCTAGAGTGTTCACATAGTACAAGAGGAGTGGTCATTTTGGAAAAAGTCAATAAACATGATGCATTGAAGATGGTCTAATAAACATGTCATTATCTTTTGTATGGAAGTCGATCCAATAGCTAATTGAGTAATGAGAGCACCAATATTTGAGACAAATAATGTTTTTATTTTAATTTATTCATTAAATGGATCATATTATATTGATATGCTAGCTATGAATGCCTGAACCCTAGTGATGAGAAGCGAAACTCTGTCATTGAATTTATCCCGTAAACGGACATTTGAGGCTATCAATTTTATAGTTTATTTAAAACGAGAAAACTACTAAGGGTAATTTACAGCGAAAATCTCCAATGTTTAGTATCTTTAACATTTAGGTTCTCAATCTTTAATTCTTGGTATTTAAATCTCAAACCTCTCAAAATAGTTGCATCTGTTAGTCCTTATGTCAAATCTATCTTCATTCTCCTCTAAAACACCACATGTTCCCCATGTGATCTATTTGGGAGAGGTAATATAATGAAATAAAACTATGGAAACTTTCTTCACAAAGAAACGACAATGCTAATATAACATAGAAAATACATCATAACTTCAACATATAATTTAGTATAGTAGGAGATCATCTCTAGAACCATCAAGATCAGTAAAAAATTGCCCAAAAATATTAGAAGTATTCTGAGATCATTCTCTTTGCTGTTGAGCTCTTTTCCTTATGATTCTTGTCTGCTCACTTTGCATAAACTCCCATAAGTTGAGATCCTTTATGGAGTCTAAATTAGTAAATAATATTTTATTATTCTCACGATATTTAGTGACTGCTAATTTTTTAGACTCGTTTTGAGCACTTAAGATTTGAAGTTCAAAATTTTGTTGCCTATCGGAGTTGTCTTTTTTTAGAACTTCAAGGAATTCTTGATTATCTCGATGTATAGTATTAATAAATTGTGACATATATGCATTACCTTTTTCTTTTACTTTTGGCTTTCTTCACTCCAATGGGCCATTAAGATGAGTTATCGCCAATTTCCTCGTCATTTGTATTAAGATCAAGTGTAAAAAAACCAAGATATTCCAATGTAGGAGACTCTATGGGGGGACGATTCGAATTGTAAAGATGAAAAATTACTAGTTTGCCTTGGAAAGACTGGTGTTGGATTGTTGACATTATCAGAAAATTTTTCTATATCCTTAAGAATAGGTCACACGTGATCAAATTTGAATCATTTCTTAAAATTTGTATCTTATGCTAGTAATACTTTTGCTCGATTTAACTATACAAGAAAGATAAATTATTTTACTAAATAAACCTCAGTAGATAAATATTTATATAAATTAAAACAAGAAATACTCACAATATCTTGTTCAGATGCTCTACTTGGATTAAAATTCTCAATTTGTCTTACGCATTCTTTTAATTTTGACAGAGCTGTTCTAATAGTTTGCCATCGACTTTGTAAAAATCTTTTGCCTTGAATTTTAGTAACAGACTCCGGTAGGTTGCTATTATATACATTTTCAATTCTAGATCAGAAATGATCAATAGTTTAGTTTATACCTAAGATTGGATTTTGGTAAACATCAAGATATACATGACATAAGTGCATATCTTCTAAAACTGTGTATCTGGAATTTCAATTATTTGAGCGGGCCATTTTTTTTTATCTAAATAGATGAGGATGAAGATAAGATAGGATTTTTTTTTAAAAGCAAAAAGCAGATAGGATATTGATAATTGAAGAACTTTATGTGAATAGATTGTGTGGCCTTCTTTAAAATTTATAGAAAAAGTTCAGATAAGATAGAAATTTTCAAAATCCTAATCCTACTGTTTAGATTTGGATGAAATCCATCCTACGATTTAGATTTAAGCCAAACATATCTTATCTTCAGATATTTTGAAAAATGAAGATAAGATATAATTTTTTTAAAAATCCTAATCCAATGGTATAGATTTGGATGAAATCCATCCCACGGTTTAGATTTAAGTCAGAGGTATCTTATGTTCAAATTTAATAAAAATAAATAAAATCCTAATCCTAAGGTTTAGATTTAGATGAAATCCATCCTACGGTTTAGATTTAAGTCAGAGATATCTTATCTTCAAATATTTTTTAAAAATGAAGATAAGATATGAGTTTTTTAAAATCCTAATCCAATGGTGTAGATTTGGATGAAATCCATCATACGATTTAGATTTAAGTTAGAAATATCTTATCTTCAAATTTTTAGAAAAATGAAGATAAGATATGATTTCTCAAAAAATCCCAATTCAATCGTGTAGATTTGGATAAAATCTATCCCATGGTTTAGATTAAGTTAGAGGTATCTTATCTTTAAATTAAAAAACATAAAAATCTTAATCCTATAGTTTAGATTTAAATCAGAGATATTTTATCTTTAGAGATTGAAAAAAGTGAAGATAAGATAGAAATTTTAAAAATTCTAATCCTATGGTTTAGATTAGGATAAAATTTAACCTATGGTTGAGATTTCAGGTCTAAGATTTCTTACTAGCAGATATCATGGTCTTCAATAATACATAAAAATTTGAAATCCATCAAATTTTTCTACAATACACTAAGTTAAATACCCTTAAATCTCACTTTATCAAGTGTATATCATCTTCGAAAATGAATTTTATTCCTAGAGGTCTATCTTATTACTCATCTTCTGCTTCATCATTTTCTAATGGTAAAAATGAAGATGACAATCAACTTATTTATGATCTTGAAGCAGTTGAAAAAGAGTAAGAAGTAGTTTCTTGCTGGGTTACCAATAACAACAATCATATCAATAACTTTCTGAACCAACAAAATCAATAAGTGACTTATGGAGGCTCGATTCTTGGTCATATAGTGGTCAACTATGATCGGGAAGTTGCTGATTAAAATCTCTTCAACGACTATTTTGCAGAGAATACAAGATTTAATGAATCGATGGTTTGCAGGCAATTCAGGATGAGTGAAGTTTATTCCTTCATATAATGAAAGTCTTGCAAGGTCATGACAACTACTTCTTGTAGAGAAGGGATGGACTTGGTAGACTAGGATTGTCGGGTTTGCAACAAATTATAGTTGTCTTCCGTATGTTGGCATATGATGTACTGGCTGATGCTACTGATAAGTATATTAAAACAGCAGAGTCTACAGCAATTGAAAGTATGAAAAAATTTTGTTGTGATGTTGTAGAAGTATTTGTAGAAAGATATCTACAATCATCGACTACTAGCAATGTAGCCAGGTTACTTCATATTATTAAAAGTCGTGGTTTTCCATGAATATCAAGGAGTATAAATTGTATGTATTGGAAGTGGAAGAATTATTCAACAACTTGGGCAGGACAGTACACAGGTCGTAGTGAATCTCTAACTATTATTCTGGAGACTGTAGTAGATTATGATCTTTGGATATGGCATGCATATTTTGGTATGTCAAGTTCTAACAATGATATTAATGTGTTGGAAGCATCGAATCTTTTTATTATCCTCGCTAGCATCAAATCTTTTTACCAACCTCGCTAAAGGTATTGCTTCTCCAGCTCACTATGTTATTAAAGAAAAAGAGTATAACATGAGATATTATTTAGTTGATGGTATATATCTAAAGTAAACTACTCTTGTACAAACTATTCACGATCCACATGGTCTAAAAAAAAAAATTTTTTGCAATGAAGCAAGAAGTATGTCGAAAAGATGTAAAACGTGCATTTGGAGTTCTCCAATCACGATTTGCAATTGTCATGGGACCAACACATTTTTGAAAAAAAAATATATTACATGATATAATGACTGCGTGTATAATTATGTACAATATGATAATCGAGGATGAACGTGATATTGACGCACTAATTCAGGATTTTATGGAAGCGCCAAGTTCAGAAGTTAAAATAGTGGTAGATGAAAATACTCGATTTGAAGAATTTCTTTCATGACATAGACAGATCAAGGATAGAGAGACTCATATTGCACTTCGAAATATATTAATTGATCATTTGTAGAATGAATATAGTAATTCAGAGGTTTAAATGTTGATCAATATGTTAAATGATTTTCTATTATAGTTTTTATATTTCTTGTAATTTTAGAAATTTTGTAAGTACAATGTGTTCATATAATGAATAAAATATCCATTCATAATTAAATGTAATTTACGATTTTGTAATTTATGTTCTATTATTATTTATATAATTTCATAATTAATATAATTTATTAATATATCGTTAAATTAATATAGTTTATATAAGTATATTAGTCAAGTAATTGATTAAATAAAATATTCATAGAAAATTAAGGGTTAAAAAAGATATTTAAGTAAAAATTAGAGAGAATATTCTTTTTTGTTGTAAAAAATATTCTTTTTGAAATAGAGAATATTCATTTTGATGTAATATTTGGAGTAATAGGTTGAAGATGAAAAAATAGAATAAAATTGATACATTTTAGAGTTTTAGGTTCTACAAAATAGAATTGTCGGTTGGAAATAGCTTAATATTACATGCTCATTAAGATTCCTTGAACTTCTAGTCTTTATGGAAAAAAAAAAAAAAAGAAGGAACTCTCTAAAAATATGTTCGTATATATATAAGTTGCGTAACAGAGAATTGGGAAGGCAAGGAATACTGATTTTTTCGGTCGCATGCTCCACACCTAAATATTCTGATTTTTCAGTTGATTACTCTCCCAAATGGATCACGTGGGGAGCATGCGATGTTTAACAGATGATGAAAATGGATTTAGCAGAAGGACTAACGGATACAATTATTGTGAGAGATTTGAGATTTAAATGTCAAAACGTTAAACATCGGAGATTTTTGTTGCAAATTACCCGACCTACAAGCTATAACATTTTTTCACAGCCTTCAAAAACGAATCAAATTCTGTCCTTAACCTAAAGTTAGTGGCATCGATACGCAGATACCAAAGCTGACTTAGGTGACACCAATCCAGAACGTTTTTTTTTTTTTCATTATATATCATAAGGTGACATATAATTGTATAAGCAGTTGTCTCTCTCTCTCTTTGTGACTCGTGCATATATATATATATATATATATATATATATATATATATATATATATATAGATGTACGAGGCAACTTGGTAAATATTAGGTTTAGGCTTTTTTCTATATGGTGTGCATGATGGTAACCAGAAGGAATTATACATTGGCCGATGAGCATATTACAAGTCCACAGTTTTGTATTCCAAATTCCAGAAGTACATATTCTGAAAATGTTCCTGTTTCTTTTGGGCAAAAAAAATTCTTTTGAGGAAAAAAAAGGTCCCTGTTTAGTGCAAAAAATGTCGTATCATCTGAAAATTCAGTGTTCTAGGATCACGTACGATCGAGCATTTTCAAAATTCAGTGTTCTAGGACCACGTACGATCGAGCATTTTCACTTCACATTGGAGTGCTTTCTCTAGTAGCTAGCTAGGGAATATCTAGTGCAAGTAGATTGTTATTGATTTTGAACCTTTAGCTTTTATCAGAATTAAATAGATGGTTTGAGAAAATTAAGATATGCGAATACGACGAACTTAATTTGATAAATTAATTGAGTCCGATAATTGAAGAACATTTTTTCCTACTGCATAAGAATTCTTCTTCCCTTTGTATCAATGGTTGGTTGGAACCAGTTTATTATTACGTACTATGATGCTCTATCCTTTGGACCCCAATTTTAACAAAAGTATTCTCATCCACGCATAAAGATTCTAGTTAAACTGCGACTAAGGAGATATATATTTAAAGTAGCTTCGTGCGAGAAATCATAATAAATTGAATATATAGCATCGAAGTTCAAAATGTTTTTGAATGTTAAATTTTTAATTAAAAAGATACGAAGTAATATCTAAAAGTATATTTGAAAGATAATTTGAAAATTCAAAACATAAAAAAAAATAACTATCGAAAAATTTTCTACAAATTTGTAACTCTAAGGAACTTAAAAAAGATGAAGAATGCATTTTTTTTTTAAATCTTTTTGTTTAATTTATTTTCCTTTCAAATATATTTTTAGATGCACTTCTCAAGTGTATTTTTGGTCAAAAATTTAAGTAGTATTTTAGATAGTCTATGGACTAAATTGCCACGAATCAAAAATTTCAAGAGTCTAATTATTATAAATGAAACTTTAAGAACCAAATTGACATAAATTAGATACTTCAGGGATCATTTGTGTTATTAACTAACTATATAACTTAAAAAAAAAAAGAAGAAGATATTTTTAGATTTTCTTTTGTCTTAGGCCGATATTGGATCTTCATCGTTTTGAATAATACACAATTCCATGATGAAATTCCTAAAACAAAGATATAAGTCCACGATTCGGTTCTTTGTTATTTACGCTGAAATTCTTAAAGCAATAACACAAACAAATAAATTCGTAAAAATAATCTCAATTCAATATATCGAGAAAATAAGGGATTTAGTCTTAGCTAATTTTAAGTTTGTATAGCTTGTAATTAAAATTAAGAAAGCTTATTTGTGATATTTGTCACGACCCAAAACCCGGGCTAGTGGCAGAAGGGGAATTTCACAAAGGTGGAAACTTCCTTAATTTATTTGAAAAGTGTCAAAAGTTCTAATTTTTATAAAAACAGTCCATTTAAATAAAATGTTCGGAATTCCATCCCGTGAACCACTTCCACAGTTTGTATACACCACCAAACATAAATTGAACAATTACTTAAAAACATGAAATAAATTTCAAAACCCATCATCATCATCATTCACAACAGATGTCAAATATCAGAATGGCATGCATAAGTTTGCAGACAAAATAGAAAGCAGTAATCTTGGTTCAATGCTAACACAAAATTCCAAATAGTCCAAAGACTATGACAACAAACTCCTAGCATTACCAAGAGACGAACTGCAATCAAGATGACCTCTTACTCCTCTTGATCACCAAGATCGCACTGGACACCACCTGAGGAGGAAGGTAAGGGGGGGTGAGCATACAATGCCCAGTAAGAAAATAGTTACCTCGGGGAAAAACACATCAGTGATGGGAATCTCCTGCATGGTTAGTTCAAATCCAAAACATACACACACGTATATATATAATCCAAACCGGAAGCCAATATATATATATAACAGTGTAATAAAAACCATCACTCCATATGCACATGACACAAATCAACCCATACCCATGAGCTCACATCCTCTCATCTGTGGAAACCCAGGATGATGGCACTAAGTGTACCTAACAGCCTGCCTGATATCTAAGCCCATACCCGGAGGGGACACCCATGTGTCGCCTACCAAACCTGGAGGGGCAACCGAATTGCCTACACCTGCCAAATGGGGAGGTAATCAGAAGTAACAAGACCTTGCGCAAGTTTACGGACTTTCACCGACGGTGGGACACGCAGCGCCACACTATAAAACCCACGATGCTAATACGGTACTCATGTATGATCCTATGACACGTGCAATACAGAACTGAAGTGTAAAAACTACTGTACTCTGATTTTTCAGTAAAAATGCATAATAGGGTTTTATAGAAAAACGGGCAGCATAACGGCCCTATTTTTAATATACCCAAAATAACCTGCACACAGCAAATTCCCAGAGCAGTACAGTATATATCGTATAACCAGATTCCATCACATATAATTCAAATTATTAAAAACACATTTGTTCTTATAGGTTGCAGAAAATGAGTTTTAACTCAAAAATGGTATAAAACGAAGGTAACTAAACCCCTACCTCAACAGAATAGTGACACCACGCTATTAAGTCCTTAAGGTGTCGTTGACGATCGCCCGGAGGGTCGGGATCCAATTCCAAGCCCTCGATCGTCCTCGTGCGAAAAATCAACTTTCTCACCGGAGCTTCAATTCTACAAACGGACCTCTTCCTAGCACCCAAAATAGCTAGGTTAGACATATAATTTGTCCAATTCGGGTCCGGGTCCACACCGAACCGGTAGCATGCAAAACGAGATAAAATCTCGACCGTCCGATTTCGATTTTTGTACCGATCACCAAACTACACAATATATATATCAAACTTCTCATTTTCTGAGTACATTCCAAAAATGAAGTTAAAATTACAATCTAACGGCCGGATCAAGAACAACACCCAAAAACTCGAAATGACCAAAAATGGCAACTTTCAATC